>JAKCPI010015642.1:0-10293 GCA_023213315.1 Euborellia annulipes | reverse complement strand
TCAGACTTTTTTTTCCATTCACACTTCAGTCTTTTCGGCAACTTAGACCATTTAAAACTTTGACGATAACCGTTAATTGTGAATATATCTATTGAGGGTCCAGGCATTCATATTTAAGCCATTTGGTATCAAAATTGCTTAAATAAAATCATCGGACTGCCTGGGGTCCGAACCCTCGACCCTTGGTATACAAGGGAGGCGCGCTACCAACTACACCAAGCTCAAATTTGAATTTATAAAATTTTTTGAGTTTGAAAAGATGGGATAAGACGAGACTCGCATACTAAAAAAAAAAGGTCAAATGATTTCCGCAAGAGGGAAAAATGAGTGATTGTATGAGCCACGAGGGTAAATTTACTAAAAAAATAAAAAAGGTAAATTTATATGAATTTTCTATAGAAAATTTTAAGAAAAATTTCAAAACAAGTTTTGGTTACGGAAGGGGGGGGAAGTCCTATGTTGTGACATAATATTTGTAGGGAGATTTGTTTGTATGTGACTAACTGTGACAAGAGGGGGGACTAGAATATCGTCAAAAAAAGGCGTTACGTAATATGTAGACGACCCCTTACATGTGTTTTTTTTTTAATTTATTAAAAAAATACAAAAGAATTTTTAATAAGTACCAATTCTTGAATTGAAATTGAAAATTTATTATTGAGGCTATAAAATATTCACTTGAATATTCATTTGCATATGTTTTGTCCCCGACCTTCGGGGCTAATTGGCTTCTCTCTCTCTTTGGCTACACGAATTTGTATTCATAAATGATATGGGACCAAAATGGATGGTGTATAAGAGCGAGAGATTTCCATTTTGCATAATCCTATATTAATAATATAAGAAGTTCTTCTTATTATGGTGAAAATAAATTTAAAATAAGAAATTTTATTATTTATTAGAGCTATATATAAAATTGATTCATAAATTGAAAATTTATTCAATAATTGCAAACATGGATTAGAGACGAGTTTTCAAGAAAGTCTGCGTCGAAGCAACCTGATACGCTTATCTTTTATAAGTTAATTTGGGCATGTCGTACGCCAAGAGGAAGTGGCGTTGCGAGGACCGCGTACGATAGCCTATGGGTCTCCTCGGACGACAACGCAGAGAATGACTTACATGGAGAGATATGACCGAGCTTGGCCTGTCGGAGACTACTTTTTTGGATAGGGTACAGTGGAGGGGTAGAGTGAGGGACCGCCGACCCCGCACCGCGGGATTATTAATAGGCGAGGAAAGAAGAAGAAGATTTCTATTTTTTCATATTTTTTTCTTTATTGCTTTCTATTGGTGATCACTAGGGTGGGTCGTTTTGCCACTCTTTTTCGGAGCGAAATGTAATAGCCGGCAAAAGTGACCCACCGACATAAACATTACAGATATAAATTTTTTTTTTCGGACAATATCTTCTGTGAGAATTTTTACCTCAGTCGACTGAAAATCCCAAAATTGTCATTAAGTTTAGTTGGGTTATAAAGCGACCATATTTTTGGATAACTAGATGTCCCTTGCAATGAATTCTAGCATCAAAATGCCAGTTATATCTTCCTGGAAGGGCCAGAGATGCCTCCTCTGGGGCAAATTCCGTACAATTAAGCGCCCAGGGGAGGCATCTCTGGGGATATAACTGGCATTTTGATGCTAGAATTCATTGCAGGGACATCTAGTTATCCAAAAAATGGTCGCTTTATAACCCAACTAAACTTAATGACAATTTTGGGATTTTTAGTCGAAATTTCGAAACTGAGGTAAAAATTCTATGAAAAGAAGAAATTAATGGCTTAGTGATAATTAACAGGAACAAGTAGATGAAGGTAGCCAGCAAAGAAGAAAAAACTTTATTTAAATATCGTCGACGTTTCGGGAACGCATCGTTCCCATCTTCAGGACGATAAATTGTTGATGTTGATTTATCGTCCTGAAGATGAGAACGATGCGTTCCCGAAACGTCTTCGATATTTAAATAAAGTTTTTTTTCTTCTTTGCTGGCTACGTTCATCTACTTGTTCCTGGTAAAAATTCTCACAGAAGATATTGTCCGATTTGAAAAAAAATTTATATCTGTAATGTCCATGTAGATAGGTCACTTTTGCCGGGTATTAATTACATTTCCCTCCGAAAAAAAAAATGGCAAATGAAATACATTTTATATAACTTATAAAAGATATTTATTAATGCAAATTTTAATCCGGATCTAAAATATAATAAATTATTAATACCCTTAATTTCCCTCCATTCCTTGAATGAATGCGTAACAGTCCCTCCCTCTAGCCTAAAATTTCGCCCCCCCCTTAACCATACCCATAATAAGGATGTTTGTCTCCTTCATTGGACTAAATTTCAAGAAAATCCCTTTATTTGGATGATATTTATTTTCAAAAATCAACAAAAAAAGCATATTCTATCTTCTATGCTTATTCATTTTTATACGTAACTGTCTAATATTCTATAAAAGGCAGCTGAATAGCTGAATAGGCAAAGGACGAAAAAAAAAAAAATTTTTTTTCAAAAAACACATCCAAGATAAAATTAAAAAATAATTTTAAATGTAAATATAAATATATAAAAGCGAGGCGACATCGCAAGCAGACAAATGAGATTCTTGTCCAATTGTCTTTTTTACATAGTCTGTGCACAAAGCTTTTTGACTTTTTGAACACACTCTCTCTTCTTTTTTTTTATTTTATGGGTTCTATTTGCTTGTCGGATAAAAATGACAAAGATTGAACCCTCCCCCTCCCCCCTCTCTTCATCGTATTCGACATCTTTGTATCTTTTCTCTCTCCATCCCACATCCACACATACATGTACATTTCTCTCTTTTTCGGCTTTTAAACATGAACAATTTAAACAGAATTTAATGCATTGGTGAATTCGAATAAAAATTCAAATTTGCTGCCAACGTTCCAAAAAATAAAAAAAAAATTCATACATTTATTTAAGATTTTTTGTTTTCTCTTTGAAATTTATTTTTTGTTTTTGATGTATTTTGTTTAGACGAAATATGAATTATTTTTAAAGTTTAATGACCCTAGGCTCTAACAAAGTTACTAGCATTTTGCATTTTTATTCTCACATCCAGCGGCGTAACCAGCCTTTGAGGGCGGGGGGGGGGCGCCCTAGTTATATAATCTTTTATAATTTTTATATAATCTTTTTATAATTTCAAGAGATTTAAATAAAAACATTCTGGCATATATAACTTAAGTTATAGTACTCTCATCTAAAAAAAAAAAAAGTATAAGCTCTAATCTAAAATGAGCCTTTTAACGCAAGTTAAAATAAAAAATTTTAATTTTTAATGAACATGATGCAATTTTTATTCAACCCTCCATTAGTGCATGCTGTGACACATATGTTACTTTTTCATAAAATCAATTAAAATTTTAAAAGAACAATGCCTTTTTAACCAAAGTTTAAACTTAAAGAGAAGTTGAAGAAAGAATAAGAGTAGGTAGGGCAAGAAGAAGGAAGAAGATTAAGCACTTGTCTTGTTAAAAAAAAAAAAAAAAGAAAACTTAATTTACTTTTTGTTAAGACATGAAAAAGTACCTTGTTTACTCTTAACTGGATACATACGCGTTAGTGTGTTAATAAATAATTAAAGAAATATCATTGTTTAATTCAAAAATTTGAAATTTTTAATAAGCGTGTTTAAAAATAAATAAAAAAATCTGGTGTGGACTGGCGCACAGCACACAACTTTCTCTTACCCTTCGGTAAGAGAAAGTTGCGCACTGTGCTGGTCACACCAGATTTTTTGTGTCGAGATATATTTAGTTTCCGATAGCACCTTAGTTTCAAACTTGCATTTTAAATGTTGACTGCTTGAAATAAACTATGGTTATTTTTCAAAATTTTAATCTCATATTTGGACATTTTATACACAATATAGAATCGTAAATAAATACAAAATTTCATAAGAATTGGAAAAAAAAATTTTAAATGTCTAAAAAGTTCCAAAGGGGACCCCCTTTTGAATCGAAATTAACATACAAATCCCTATAGGAAATTAACATTGTTTCTATGCGAAGATAAGGTGGAAAGGGAATTTAAAAAGAGTAGAGAGAGACGATAATGTTTGCAAGTGGGAGAGATATATATATATGTTTTCTTTGAAACAATTAAAACAGAAATAAAAAAAAATAAATGGGAATTTAAATAATAATTGATTTTTAATCTAATAAAAAAGAAAAAGATTTAAATTCCGTTACCATGGCAACCATTTCTATCTTTCCTATGAAGAACAAGAGTAAAGTGGTCTTCAGAAGATTTCAACGGCAAAATGAGAATATACATTTTAAAGAGCATCTAAAAAATAGTTGATTTATGAATTTAAAAAAAAATCCTTGGAGGGAATTTTGAGAAAATCGAAAAAAACTGAAAAAGTACATCAGTAAAGTACTAGTACTTTTTGGCCGATTTTGTTCAAAAGCTTATTTTGAGATTCTTCAAAGGGACCTAGCTTAAATATAAAATTTCAACCTCCTAGCTCAATTCCTTCATGCTAAAAAATCTGTCCACACATACAGACACACACACACACACATACACACACACACACACAGACCAATTTGCGGGACCCACTTTTTTGGACTCAGGGGACCTCAAAACATGTATATCCATCAAAATCTCGACATCGAATTTTTGACATGATCGCAATACTTTCTCTCCTATATATTTCATATATAGGGTACGAGAAAGTAAAAAGAGTAGAGAGAGACGATAATGTTTGCAAGTGAGAGAGAGACATATATGTTTTCTTTGAAACAATTAAAGACACAAATAAATTTAAAAATCTGGTGTGACTGGCGCATAGCACACAACTTTCTCTTACCCTTCGGTAAGAGAAAGTTGTGCACCGTGCTGGTCACACCAGATTTTTTGTGTCGAGATATATTTAGTTTCCCATAGCACCTTAGTTTCAAACTTGCATTTTAAATGTTGACTGCTTCAAAATAAACTATGGTTATTTTTCAAAATTTTAATACTCATATTTGGACATTTTATACACAATATAGAATCGTACAATAAATACAAAATTTCATAAGAATTGGAAAAAAAATTTTAAATGCCTAAAAAGTTCTAAAGGGGACCCCCTTTTGAATCGAAATTAACATACAAATCCCTATAGGAAATTAACATTGTTCCTATGCGAAGATAAGGTGGAAAGGGAATTTAAAAAAGAGTAGAGAGAGACGATAATGTTTGCAAGTGAGAGAGAGACATATACGTTTTCTTTGAAACAATTAAAGACACTAAATAAATTTTAAAAAAATGGGAATTTAAATAATAATTGATTTTTAATCTAATAAAAAGAAGAAATTTAGAAGATTTAAATTCGGTTACCATGGCAACCATTTCTATCTTTCCTATGAAGAACAAGAGTAAAGTGGTCTTCAGAAGATTTCAACGGCAAAATGAGAATATACATTTTAAAGAGCATCTAAAAAATAGTTCATTTATGAATTTTAAAAAAAATCCTTGGAGGGAATTTTGAGAAAATCGAAAAAAACTGAAAAAGTACATCAGTAAAGTACTAGTACTTTTTGGCCGATTTTGTTCAAAAGCTTATTTTGAGATTCTTCAAAGGTACCTAAGTTTAATATAAAATTTCAATCCGGTAGCTCAACTCCTTCATGCTAAAAAAATCGTTACACACACACAGACACACACACACACACACACACACACACACACACACACAGACCAATTTGCGGGACCCACTTTTTTGGACTCAGGGGACCTCAAAAACATGTATATCCATCAAAATCTCGACATCGAATTTTTGACATGATCGCAATACTTTCTCTCTCTATATATTTCATATATAGGGTAAGAGAAAGTAAAAAAGTGTGAGTGTTTTTTTTTTTTCAAACATTTTGTGATTTCTTGATAACTAATTATTATACACACTGTAAAAAAAAATTTTTGTTGATTTTACATTTTGTGTAGGGAAGGAAATTACATAAACAAAAACATACCAAATTTAGTAAATTGTTTATAGATGGCCGTAGGAATGATCAATTTTATTAGGAAGGACATTTCATTCATGGATTATGAAAATTCATGGAATGCTCAGCCAGTGGCGTAACTTACGCCCCCGCACACCCCGCGATGCGGGGGGCCCTCGGGCCGGGCCGGGCTAAAAAACTGTAGCTCCGATAAAAACGGAAAAAGTTAGATAAAAAAAATGAAAATTTCTCTTTGAGAGGGCCCGGGGCCCCCTCAGGGTTCAGGGATATACGGTATTTTAAAAATATTTTTTGTATGGTCTAATAATGGGGCCCGAAATAAAATTTGCGGGGCGGCCCAGCTAAAAAACGTTACGCTAGTGTATTTATTTTTGACCGATGTCCTTATAATAAAATTGAATTAAATTTAGAAAGTCTTTGCAAAAACCATTTACAAAAGTATTGTAATTTTTGAAAGACGTTTGGAAATTAGAGTGCAATTGTGTGGTAATTTTTTGGAACCGACCGAATATTCGGTTTCGGCCAAAAAAACAGCCGAAACTTTTGGGCAGCCGAAATCTCAGTCTGAAAAGATGGAATGAGACTCGCACGCAAAAAAAAGGTCAAATGTTTACCACGCTAGTGAAAAAAATTTTCCTTTCCTAAACAAAGGTAAAATAATTTTCACGGGAGGGGAAAAAAATTTTCTGCAGGGCGGAAAAAATTTCAACAAAAAAAAAGGTAAAATCATACGAATTTTGTATAGGAAATACAAGTTTCGGTCGGACCCTCGTAATTTTAGGATTCCCAAACTAGTTCGAAAAAAAATACAATTTTTAACGAAAATTACTATACAGAGTATGTCAAATTACATTTACAAGGAAAATTTGTAAATTTAGTATTCCAAAACACTCTAAAATTATGATTTATTTTACAGTGTAAATACAAAGAACAAATCGACGTTGTTAGAGAAGTGTTAATCCTCTTATTAGACAACCAGTAATGTTCTAATGATGAGCCTATACTCCATTTTCATTCACCGAATTTATCAAAATGTAATTAAAAAAAAAAATTGTTTGGCTTTAATAAAATGCAAAAATTGAAATTCGTTGTTGATGATGAATCTGATTTTAAACGAAAAATTTTATCTGATTTCAAAGAATATCTATCTATTGTATAGCCTGACATAACTGAATGATTAATTTGTTAATCGTTGTTGGCGTTAAAATACAAATGCCCTGCGTGCATGTGAAGGCTCAACCATTACCTTTTCCAAGAAAGTGGATTTCTCCTCTCCCTTTTTCGGGGAACAGAGAAAATTCCAGAAAATATCATAGTCACTTTCTATTTTAAATAAAAAAGTTATTTATCAAATTTTTTTTTTTAATAAAAAAAAACCCAGCCTACATTCTTAATTAATAATCTGCGTCTGAATCAATTTACGTAGTTGAAAAAAAAAAGATGAAAAAATTGTCCGAATAAAGTCAATCTAAATTTCTTTTTTTTTTTTTTTTTTATTTAATCAATCAAATCCGAGATTACGAGAGAGGAGAGGGAGAGAGAAGCAGTTTTTAATGAGAGTATAATTAAACAAATC
This sequence comes from Euborellia annulipes, assembly GCA_023213315.1. NCBI lineage: Eukaryota > Metazoa > Arthropoda > Insecta > Dermaptera > Anisolabididae > Euborellia > Euborellia annulipes. The sequence goes on along the minus strand of JAKCPI010015642.1, from coordinate 2,739 downwards.
CAAAGGGGGTTGGCTGGATTTTATTGACAAATTTATAGGCGGCTTGCAATTTATTGCTTATTACCAATTTATTTATTGATTCGCCTAAATAAACAGCTAAAATTTTGGATATTTTACACCTGAGTCCATTTCTATTTATATAATAAACAAGGAAAAATCTGGTGTGACTGGCCGCACAGCACAGAACTCACCTTTGGTAATTGAAAGTTGTGTTCTGTGCTTGTCACACCAGATTTTTTGTGTCGACATTTATTTATTGAGGATGTATTAGAATTCAAGATCTAATAAAATTTATAAACATGGGAAAATTTTCCTGTCTTAGCAATGAAGTACAAGAGTAAAGTATGCTTCAAAAGATTTCAAGAGCAAAATGAGAATATACATCTAAAAAATAGTTGATATATCAATTTTAATCAAAATTGTTGGAGCAAATTTAGAGAAAATCGAAAAAAACTGAAAAAGTGCATCAGTAAAGTACTAGTTCTCTTTTGGCCGATTTTGTTCAAAAGCTTCGTGTCATGTCCCATGGGGGTAGTTAACTAAAATATATAATTTCAAACTCCTAGCTCTTTTCGTTTTTGAGATATTTTGTTCACATATTATTTGTCGGGCATTTTTATTTAAGTCATTTGGTATCCAAATGGCTTAAATAAAATCATTGGACTGCCTGAGATCCGAACCCGCGACCCTCGGTATAGAAGGTTAGGGCGCTAACCCCTACACCAAACCCGAGGGCTATTTACACATACAGACAGACCATATTTCGGGTTCAATTTTTTTGGACTCAGGGACATAAAAACATCTCTGACCTGAATCCAATACTTTCATATATATAGGTAAGAGAAAGTAATAATGAAAAAAAAATTTCGCTGACATGTAATTTCTTTATTAGGCGGCCAGGTGTGAAATTTTATCTTTTTTTTTTTTGTTAAATTAGGGGCGAAGGAAGTGCCGTCGAAGGGGGAGGGGGAGCTAAGAGGCGGCGTATGGTGGGATGCACCCCTTCAAAACCAATGGAGGTCAGATCCATGGAGGAATCGATACGGCGCTAGTGACCTCTGACCCGGGACATCCCGATCAACGCTGGGGGGACACACTATTTAAAATTTAAATTCATATCATTTATTTAAAAAAAAATTGTTTGTAGCCAAAACGATTAAGTCCAGTTTTGAATTTTTTTTTAAACAAAATATTCAAATTTTTTTTTTTTTTTTTATTCTGCCCGTCTAGCCAAGTGTTTCAAAATTTGAGTCCTCGTAAAAATTCTATATATACGTAGCTACCCCAACAGCACAAAATATTGCAGCAATGTTGCAGAAACATTGCGAATCTTGGCAACATTGCAGCGGCAATATCTCCAAACTAGCAATATTGCTGTTTGAGCTGCAATATTGCATCAATGTTGCCGCAATATTGTCAACATTGAGCAAGATTGCAATATTCCGTGCTGTGTGGGTAATGTCTGTCTGTCTATCATCATATCCTAAAAATAGAATATTTGTATTAATTATTTAATAAAAGTACACTTTAAAAAGTTATTTTTGTTCCAATGTTAATTTTCTCCAGCTAGATTTGGAAAATAAACCACTGAGCAACGTAATGAAGTGAGTTGTGATGGTTTTTGGGAGGCAGCGAGCACAAAGTATTCTGTAGAGTAACTGTTTAGTAATTATAGAGTAGAGGGAAGATTATTACTGCTCTAGAAAAAACTTTGTGTTCGCTGAGTCCCAAAAACCATCACAACTCACTTCAATACGTTAGAGGCAAGAGGGTATTGGAAAGCTTGTTTGCAGATATGACAAGTGCCTCAATCGTCCAGATGATTATGTAGAGAAGTAACCTTGATTGTGCACGAACTTTTGGTAAGAAAATCATTTTTTTTTATATTCATTCTATCGGAGGTTGAAAAAAACAACCCCACTTTAAAATGAGAAGAGTTTTAAGAAATCTAAGGCCGAACGCGGGCGGCGGGGCTAGTACTATTCTATATTCGGGAGTGCGAGAATGTTTCTTTTTAATTTCGTCGAAGAATTAAAAATAATATTGTTTGTTATAAGTAGAGAGAGTGAGAGAGAGAAGGAGAACTAAATTAACTCGGTCTTGAAGAGTACAATTACAAATAAAATTGGTTTTATGACGCTGCCTTGGACCAGAGAGTGAATCCTGTCAATCACTCAGACAACTCATCTTTTGTATATTTTTTTTCTCCAACTATTTTTTGCTGCTGAGCGAAGAAAAGTGAAATTTATTTAAAGTATCAAGAATCTTAATAGAAAATATTTTAATTATTTGAAATGTATAGGAAAGGAGGAATCGCACCCCCCCCCCCCACCCCCACCACCAAAGATAAACGATTTCATCAAGAAAAAAATAATATTTTGATTATTCTTTTGTAAAAATAAACTTAGCAAATTAACTTTATTTTATTAGAGAGAGAAAAGGCTAATAATACTCTTTTCCAAATCCGTTCCTTGCGGTAATTCATCTCTAATTCTGTTCGTTGCAAAAGCATATCTATCTAATAGTTTTTGAGAAGATATATTCAAAAATCAAATATTATATAAATATAATAGCGGAGTGTCCGTCTGTCTGTCTGTCACGTTCTGTTTGAATAACTTCCTGTTGGAATTTTGTACTCTTCTAGAGGTCGTTATGGAGAGTCCAGGAAAAGTACCCGGGTCCGGAAATTTTCAAAAGAGGAAGCGCAATAAATTCCAGAATCTCCAGAATATGCCCATT
>JAKCPI010015641.1:0-14077 GCA_023213315.1 Euborellia annulipes | reverse complement strand
TCAATTGAAATCCATTTTTTCGACCAGTGAGTGAGTGGACTTGTGTCATTTTTCTTTGATGACGTTTTTATTCATAATTTCCTTAATAATTGTAACAGAGTTTTACGAATGAATAATTTTAGAAGGCCAAAGAACTATAGAATATCGTAAATATATATTCATTCAGGGATACCTAAAATTGTATTAGGGGTAACAAAAGCAAAAAAAAACTGAAAAAATTTCGATTTTTCTACACCTTTAAGCCGTTTACGGCACGTCTAAATGACCTCCGATTGGGATGAAACTTTAAATTTATATGTATTCTAACTATCAGCATATTTTTAAAGGGTGTCGCCTTAAAAAAAAATTCAGGTAATATAAAATTAGAGCCGCTTTAGAGTACATTTTCTATTGAAATTTTATTTTCTCTATAGCTCTAAAATCTGACCTGATGGCATTTTTGGAATCAGCGCTACCCAAATGCCCAGAAATAGCTTCAAATTTTTAGTTAACAAAAATCACTGTAGCCCAGTGTTATACGTCTATTAACTAAGTTTTTCCAATTTTCCAAAATAATATTTTTTTAAAGAACCAGCTAATAGTAATAGAAAAGATATTCCATGACAAGAATCGACAGATGACCAAAACCCTTTTCCCAGGCTTTGATTTGCACTCACAATCAGTTCAGGGACGGAATTTGACACAGGTGCCCCGTCTAAAAAATTCTTAAATAAGTCTATTAGATAAATAACTTGCTCTTTTGGGGAAAGCTTTATAACTTGCTTGCCTTTTTTTAAATCAAATAAATTGGATAAAATAAACTAAATTAAATAAAAAAAAATTAAATGGAAATATCTATTATGTACTTGTTTGATGAAATTAAAAGAAAAAAAAAAGATTTTTTCCATTAGCAACTTATTAATTATTTATTTATATGCAAAAAATAAATTCCATTATAAACTTTTCCCCTAAACCCTTGCATTTTTTTTTTTTTTTTGATTACATACAAATGTTTACGAAAAAAGAGATAAAAACGAATAAATGAAATAAAAAAAAAAAAACTTTTCATAAATTTTAAACATGGGCTTAAAAAAAAATTCATTGATTTAATCAACTTTGATTTTAAAAAGCTCATTTATGGGAATTTCGATATGATTTGAATTTTATTCAATAAAAATTGTTATTAGTTATATTAATATTAGACTAATAATATTCATAAATAAAAATGGTGATTCAGAATGTTGAGGCTAAGCGAGAATTTAATGAAAAATAAAATTGTAATTTTGGGAAGATTATTTATTGTGTCCGCCCTTGACCTACGGCCAAGGGCGGACACAGGAGAGGTTAATTACCCCCGCCCCCCCCCCGAAATTTGAAAAAAAAAAACACTTTTTTTAATGTAAAATTTTAAAAATTTGATTTGTATTTATATTCTGGCAAACAAGTAGAGAAATTAAATTACCGAAATTAAGAAAAAATAATGTGCTGTGCGACCAGTCACACCAGATTACCCCCCCCCGAGAAACACCTCTGGATCCGCCACTGCCTACGGCTCAAAGGTAGAGCATTAGATTTTTGTGCCAAAGGTCGAGAGTTCGCATCACGTCCCATGTGACAAAAATTTATTTCAATTGAATTGGATACTAATCAAGGGACGGGGTCTAAAAAGCCTCGGATGCCGAAAAATATTTTTAAACAAACTTAAAAAAAAAAAAAAAAGTAATATTAATTGAGTAGTCTGGATATTCAAGGCAGTCAAAAGCAATGAAGAAAAATTTATCTTTAGCTTTATTTCATACGTTTGTCGACGTTTCGGCCGATATTCCGGCCCCAAGAAAAATCCCTGTCCCAAGAAAAATTGAGAAAATATGGGGCTTTCCAGCCCCCACCGGAGAATGGCTGGTCCCATGCCCCCCCCCCCCGCCAAATTCTCTAGTTACGCCCATGACTCCTGAAATTAATCATTACTCGATTCACCGAAGTTGCAATCAACTCGTCTTAGTTACACCGACATCAAAGGACGCTACGGTAAGAAGGCAACAATGTGCATGAAGAACATGACAAAAAATTTTAAAAAGCTATCAAAAATATTAATTATTTGATGTGATATTAAAAAATTAAAAAAAAAAAATTATGAGGCTTGACTATCAAATTCTAACTCATTTTGAGGCCTGATCAGTTCCTAATCCTATAGTTTTTTTTTTTTTTTAATAAAACAAACTACAAAATTACATTTCGGCTAAGTCAGTGTTGATTAACAAAGTTATAAAATAATCATATAAGACATCTATAAGGCATTAATTAGCGAAATTCATAAAAAGAAAGGATTGGATGCGTATTTCATAGTGATTAAATAGGATAATTAAAGGATAGGGGTTATTAATTCTATAATCAAAAATAAATCTTATTTAATAGCGCTTTTTAAAGTCGTCAGGGAATATTAATTAAAAGTAAAATAAATTCTCTCCCACACATAACGATTTTTATGACGTCATCTACACCAAGTGTAAATTATAATTGAAGAGTAAAAAAAAAAAAAAAAACAACATTCAATTGAAACAAAAGACAAAAGGAAAAAGGCAAAGTAAGCGGCCAAAGAACGGTCCAAATTTACATTTTAAAAATTACATTTCATTTTACATTTAAAATTTAAATTTCTTTTTATTTCATCTCTATAATTAGTCCTTCATAACAATAAACACTTAACGTTAGAGGAGTCAAAAACGTAATTAGGGTTAATTCTACTTTTTGCTAGAGTTAAGATAGATGGGCTCTTGGGTTATGGCCCAGTGGTAGAGTTTTGCTTCTTGTGCTAGGGGTCAAGGGTTCACATCCCATCTCATGTGAGAGAAAAATCTTGGCCAGTATAAAAGAGGACAAAAAGTTGTCATAAAAATAAAATAGTCTGAAGATAATTCCAATCTAGAATCGAAACGTCACTTTTGTTTTCATTAAATAAGATTGACTCCTGAAAAAAGATCCATTTTTGTTATTTTCTTCATAAAAAATAAAATTTTTTCCAATTCTTATGAAATTTTGTATTTATTTAGGATTCTCTATTGTATATAAAATATCCAAATATGAGTTTGGAATTTTGAAAAATAACCATAGTTTATCACAAGCAATCAACATTTAAAATGCAAGTATGAAATTAAGGTTTATTATATTTCAAGATTAATTATTTTAAGAAAAGTAGATAGTAGAAGAGAATCTATTTAATAAGTAAGATTAATTAAATAATCTCTGGATTTTAATATCAACATATCTTGACTCTCTTTCTACTTTCTCTTACCCTATATATGAAATATATAGAGAGAGAAAGTATTGCCCCCCCCCAAGAAAAAGTTGAAATGACGCCACTGGTGAGCAACGGAAAAATAAAGAAAAGATATTAAAAAAAAATTAGAAACCATTTTTATAAGCTGTTCAAAAAAAAAAATCTGGTGTGACTGGCGCACAGCACACAACTTTCTCTTACCTTCGGTAATCGAAATTTGTGTACTGTGCTTGTCACACCAGATTTTTTGTGTCGACATGTATTTAGTTTCCGATAGTACGGTATATTCGATTTTCAAGATGTACAATTTATAAGTTTGGCAAAATATTTATATTTTGTTACCATGGCAACCATTTCTCCTATCTTTTCAATTGCAAAATGAGAATATACAATTTATAGAGAATCTATAAAATAATTGACTTTTGAATTAAAAAAAAAATCGTTATAGCCAATTTAGAGAAAATCGAAAAAAAGTGAAAAAGTACATCAGTAAAGTACTAGTACTCTTTGGACGATCTTCTTCAAAAGCTTCGTCTCACGTCCCAGGGGGGTGCCTAACTTAAATATAAAATTTCAACCTCCTAGCTCTTACCGAAGGGTAAGAGAAAGTTGTGTGCCAGTCATAGCAGATTTTTTGTTCTTGAGATATTTTGTTCACACACACACACACACAGACGCGAAATCCACTTGATTCAGGGGACCTCAAAACGTGTATATCCATCAAAATCTCGACATCGAATTTTTGACATGAATCCAATACTTTCTCTCTCTATATACTGTATATTAACATATATATAGAGGTAAGAGAAAGTAAAATGGAAATTTTGACCATATTCGACTAAAATGCCCGTAGATATAATTTTATTTCGCCGAACAAGAAGTCCCTTTTCACATATATATACATAACTTATTAATATTTTTTTCGAAATCTTGAGAAGAGGAGGTACAAATGTACAAATGACACGAATGGCGAGGATTTATTTATTAATATTTAAATGCGAAGAGGAAAAGAATGCGCGAGGGATTTTTCACATTTCGATATGATAAAGGAAGAAAGGAAAGGGTAAGGGTAATGCTACTTTGACAAGGTGTCAATAAAAAAAAAAAAAAGGAATAAAAGTGCGATGCGATCAACTGAATATTCGTTTTCAATTCTTTTTCCGAATGCATTCTGTTGATGGCCCACTCACTTCTCTATCTCTTTTCCTTTTTTATTTTATTTTTTTTTTATTTTCTCTTCCTTTTATTTATTTCTAAATATTACTCATTCATTCATAAAATATGAATTCAATTTCTTATTTATTTTTGCTATAAATCGAGAAGCATTTGTAAAGTCAAGTTGAGAATTGAAATCTTCTGAAGTCTTTTAAAAATGTTCAAATTTGTAATTTTCAACTTTCTCTTATCTACTGTATGTAGGTTAATTTATAGAGAGAAAGTATTGGATTTATGTCAAAAAATTTGATGTTGAGATTTTGATGGAAATACACGTTTTGAGATCCCTTGAGTCTTTGTGATTAATTTAAAGCATGAAGGAAATGAGCTACAAAGTTGAAAGACATTTTATATTTAAGTTAGGCACCCCACTGAGGCGTGAAAATAAGCTTTTAATCAAAATTGGCGAAAAAGTACTAATACTTTACTGATGTACTTTTTCAGTTTTTTTCGATTTTCTCAAAATTCCCTGAAAATTCAAAAATCAATTATTTTTTAGCTGCTCTTTAAAATGTATATTCTCATTTTGGCATTGAAATCTTCTGAAGACCACTTTACTCTTGTATTTCAAAGGAAAGAACAGAAATGGTTGCCATGGCAACAAAATATAAATACTATGTTTTTTATATCTTGAATCCTAATTTATCGGCGGAAACTAAATATAGGCCTATGCAGACACAAAAAATCTGGTGTGACAAGCTCAGAACAGAACTTTCTATTATCGAACGTAAGAGAAAGTTACGTGCTGTGCAATTAGTCACACCAAGTAACACAAAATTTAGATATTATTTATACAAAACCCTACTATAGCTCTGAATATCTAAAGGGGTTGAGATTATTTAATAAATCAATAATTAATTTAAAGTTAATCTCTTCAATCTCTATGAAGAAGTCAAAAACTTCCTCAAAAATAAATGGATAGGGGACTGGAAAAAAGTAGAAAAAAATACACTAAAAACTATCATGCCCGAAATATCCAAGAAATTCAGACAAACTGACTACTAAGACAAAACGAGAACAGGTTGTTTTACAAAGACTAAGAATCGGGCACAATTTCCTAACCCTTGACAATCTTCTCAAAAACCAAGAGCCACCCTGGTGCTCTGAATGCAACAAACCCACAACAAAATACGCCACATTCCATTCGACTGCAATAAATATGAAAAATCAAAGACAAAGCATGAAATAGAAGAAAATAATCAAAAAAGAAGAATATCCATCCTAATTTTTAACTTTTTTTTAAATATGTTAAGTTTACATTGATTATATTTACATAACTTAGTGTCTATTGATTGTACTAATAATATAATAATTGTACAAAAAGTTGCGCGAAAAACAACTCGCTGTAAAAGTTATAGTTATTATGTTAAGGTCTTAACAGCACCTAATATTGAATGTTCTTTTTAAACATGAATTCTATTAAAATTTTCCATAGTTTCAAAATGTGAAAAGTCAATGATTACAAAGCCTGACTATCATACATTTTTATCTGTCATATGATTCCATTACCGACACAACCTGTTGCTCTTGGCCACCAGAGTGATCTTCAAAGCGTATATTTCGGACAGTACAACCAATTTTAGATTTAAAAAAAAAAAATAAAAGAGGAGTCTGTTGGAGAAAAAAAGAGACATAGCGAGGAAAAAGAAAATAAAAAAATTAAATTAAATTTGTCAGATGATGAAATGAAAGACACCCTGTCTGCAAAGATGGTGAGATATCAGAAAAATTAATTAAATTTATTTTAGGAATAAACTTTAACAATTTTCGGCTACTTTAATGGAAAAGGGATGTTTAGAAAATTCGTCCCTTCTTTAGGATTATCTGATTAGCAAAAAACCTCTTTTCCTGATTTAAGTTAACTTTGTTTACTAGTCTAGACGGAAAGACAAGAGATACCGTGCAAGTCGATTCCTAAAATAAACAACACGCTTTTTGCCTGCTGGCATTAACTAATTCAATTACGTTATTTAAAATAAACAATTAATGTAAATTACTTCCCTAACAATATATTATATATAAACGGGAAGTTATTTTATATATCTTTACGCTTCTGGTCATAAGGAGCCCAGAAATGTAAAAAAAATATTGTGTATGTGTGTGTGTGTGTGTAATTTTTTATTTTGCTTATATCACTGGAACTATTCATCGTATTGGAATGAAGTTTTGCCAATGTATTGCCTTAAGTGGTGGTAGGAAGATATTAAAACTGACGAGTGAATCGGCCTCCAGGGAGCGTTCAATTATTATCGCGTACCACGGTTTTCTTGACGTCTACTGGGGCAGATCTTTTGAAATTCAGCCATCATAATTAAGGCGTTTGTGTCCAAATTTCATAGTAATCAGTTTATTAGAATAGGAGGAAGAGCGGGATTGGCGCTCGAAACGTTGACAGATCTAATTGCTTTTTACTTTCTCTTACCTATGTATATATGTAATTTATATATAGAGAGAAAGTATTGGATTCATGTCAAAAATTCGATGTCGAGACTTTGATGGATATACACGTTTTGAGGGTCCCCTGAATCCAAAAAAGTGGTTTTCGCGACATGGTCTGTCTGTCTGTCTGTGTGTGTGTGTGTGTGTGTGTGTGCTGTGAACAAAATATCTCAAGAACGGAAAGAGCTAGGAGGTTGAAATTTTATATTTAAGTTAGGCACCCTCATGGGACGTGACACGAAGCTTTTTGAACAAAATCGACCAAAGAGTACTAGTACTTTACTGATGCACTTTTTCAGTTTTTTTCGATTTTCTCAAAATTTGCTCCAACGATTTTTTTAAAAATTCATATATCAACTATTTTTTAGTTGCTCTTTAAAATGTATATTCTCATTTTGTGATTGAAATCTTCTGAAGCACACTTTACTCTTGTGCTTCATAGGAAAGAATAGGAGAAATGGTTGCCATGGTAACAAAATATAAACATTTTGCCATACTTATAAATTTTACATCTTGAATTCAAATGTACCTTACTTACTGTCGGAAACTAAATACATGTCGACACGAAAAATCTGGTGTGACAAGCACAGTACACAACTTTCGATTACCGAAGGTATGAGAAAGTTGTGTGCTGTGCGCCAGTCACACCAGATTTTTTATTTTTTCCTTAGCTGACTCCATCCCAAATAATTATTAAGCTCTCTAAACTCTCTTTTTTACTTTTTTAATGTAAGTAATAAAAATGCGGTTTTAAAACATAATCCCAAAATAGCCCTAAAAAATACACAACGAAGCAGGAAAAACTTTACCGCTTTTCTTAATCAGAGCTAATCAACCACGTAAAAGTGCTAACCCGAAGACTAAAAGCTAGAAGAGTTAGAATTATTTTTTTCATTTGGTAGATCTAAAGAAGAAATAATGGAGATGTTTCAATGCAAGAAAATTCTTGGAAGAGGCCTATGAATGTATATTCCCATTTTGCCATTAAAATCTTTTGAAGCACTCTTTACTCTTGTACTTCATAGGGAAGATAGGAGAAATGGTTGCTATTGTAACAGAATATAATTATTTTCCATGTTTATAAATTTTACATCTTGAATTCTAATGTACCGTTATGTCGGAAACTAAATATATGTCGACACAAAAAATCTAGAGTGACAAGCACAGTACACAACTTTCGATTACCGAAGGTAAGAGTGTGCTGTGCGACCAGTATGTAAAATTCATAATTATAATATACATAAATGGCCATAGATGCATATTCTTTTAAACGGCTACAGGCCTACACACTAAAAAAAATCCAAATAATGGAGATAGTGTGCAATTTTCCATTTTCTTTTATCACTCTGGTATTTTCAATTGTCTTGGTTCGTTCATTAACTTGACTTCCTGCTCATTCATTTAAAGATAGACGTAAATTAAATATTCATCTTTATTGGCTCTAAGTTGGAGAATGGGAACGCCCCATTAATATTTATAACAAAATTCGCTAATTAAATAAATAATTAATGAGCAGCGAAGATAGGTATGACCATAAGAGAAGAAATTGTGTTCCTTCCTTTTACTTCTTTATTATTTAAAAGATTAAAGCTTTCTTTCCAAATAACTATTTTTTATTGTCAGAGTATTTTCGCCGCGGGTTGTTTTTTTTCCTTCCGTGTAGGAACTCGGACTCGACTTTGGCAGACGCTTCCTTTCCTTCTCTAAATTCTTTAGAAGATTTAATCGAATTTGTTAATTATTTGAATCCGAAGGGCCTAATTGATATCCTCTCCGTTTATTTCCTATGGAAAGAATCGTAATTTCAACAATTAATAACTCAGAAAGTTATAGAAATTTTGGAAGGAAAATAATTTTCCGGTAATCATTGAGAAGGTCCTCTTTGAACATAACAAACTTCGTTCAAAAACAAGTTGCTCAAATAAAGCGAGACAGACAATCGGGCGAACATATATATAGATTCCTATGCTTGATTATAAATTTTTACCTCTATTAGATGGACCATCATCATGCCTAAAATCTTTTTTCGGATTTGTATGGATATAACTGTTATGTATGGATTTGGATTCCAAATGGCTTAAATAAGAATGCCTGGGCCCTCGGGGCTTGGTGTCGGGGTTAGAGTGCTAACTTCATATACCAAAAGTCGCGGGTTCGGACCCAGGCACTCAGATGATTTTATTTAAGCCATTTGGATATCAAAAGGCTTAAATAGAAATGCCTGGACCCCTAATAGATATTATAAATAATAACGGTTATCGTCAAAGTCTTAAATGGCCTGGGTTGCCGAAAAGACAGTGTGAATGTGTGTGTGAGTGTGAGTGGAAAAAAGTGTGAGTGTTTTTTTTTTTTTCAAACATTTTGTGATTTCTTGATAACTAATTATTATACACACTGTAAAAAAAATTTTTGTTGATTTTACATTTGTGTAGGAAGGAAATTACATAAACAAAAACATACCAAATTTAGTAAATTGTTTATAGATGGCCGTAGGAATGATCAATTTTATTAGAAGGACATTTCATTCATGGATTATGAAAATTCATGGAATGCTCAGCCAGTGGCGTAACTTACGCCCCACGCAGACCCCGCGATGCGGGGGGGGGGGGCCCTCGGGCCGGGCCGGGCTAAAAAACTGTAGCTCCGATAAAAACGGAAAAAAGTTAGATAAAAAAAAATGAAAATTTCTCTTTGAGAGGGCCCGGGGCCCTCAGGGTTCAGGGATATACGGTATTTTAAAAATATTTTTTGTATGGTCTAATAATGGGGCCCGAAATAAAATTTGCGGGGCGGCCCAGCTAAAAAACGTTACGCTAGTGTATTTATTTTTGACCGATGTCCTTATAATAAAATTGAACTAAATTTAGAAAGTCTTTGCAAAAACCATTTACAAAAGTATTGTAATTTTTGAAAGACGTTTGGAAATTAGAGTGCAATTGTGTGGTAATTTTTTGGAACCGACCGAATATTCGGTTTCGGCCAAAAAAACAGCCGAAACTTTCGGGCAGCCGAAACCTCAGTCTGAAAAGATGGAATGAGACTCGCACGCAAAAAAAAGGTCAAATGTTTACCACGCTAGTGAAAAAAAATTTTCCTTTCCTAAACAAAGGTAAAATAATTTTCACGGGAGGGGAAAAAATTTTCTGCAGGGCGGAAAAAATTTCAACAAAAAAAAAGGTAAAATCATACGAATTTTGTATAGGAAATACAAGTTTCGGTCGGACCCTCGTAATTTTAGGATTCCCAAACTACGTTCGAAAAAAATACAATTTTTAACGAAAATTACTATACAGAGTATGTCAAATTACATTTACAAGGAAAATTTGTAAATTTAGTATTCCAAAACACTCTAAAATTATGATTTATTTTACAGTGTAAATACAAAGAACAAATCGACGTTGTTAGAGAAGTGTTAATCCTCTTATTAGACAACCAGTAATGTTCTAATGATGAGCCTATACTCCATTTTCATTCACCGAATTTATCAAAATGTAATTAAAAAAAAAAAATTGTTTGGCTTTAATAAAATGCAAAATTGAAATTCGTTGTTGATGATGAATCTGATTTTAAACGAAAAATTTGATCTGATTTCAAAGAATATCCTATCTATTGTATAGCCTGACATAACTGAATGATTAATTTGTTAATCGTTGTTAAAGTCGTTAAAATACAAATGCCCTGCGTGCATGTGAAGGCTCAACCATTACCTTTTCCAAGAAAGTGGATTTCTCCTCTCCCTTTTTCGGGGAACAGAGAAAATTCCAGAAAATATCATAGTCACTTTCTATTTTTAAATAAAAAAGTTATTTATCAAATTTTTTTTTTTTTAATAAAAAAAAACCCAGCCTACATTCTTAATTAATAATCTGCGTCTGAATCAATTTACGTTGTTGAAAAAAAAAAAGATAAAAAAATTGTCCGAATAAAGTCAATCTAAATTTCTTTTTTTTTTTTTTTTATTTAATCAATCAAATCCGAGATTACGAGAGAGGGAGAGGGAGAGAGAAGCAGTTTTTAATGAGAGTATAATTAAACAAATCCAAAGGGGGTTGGCTGGATTTTATTGACAAATTTATAGGCGGCTTGCAATTTATTGCTTATTACCAATTTATTTATTGATTCGCCTAAATAAACAGCTAAAATTTTGGATATTTTACACCTGAGTCCATTTCTATTTATATAATAAACAAGGAAAAATCTGGTGTGACTGGCCGCACAGCACAGAACTCACCTTTGGTAATTGAAAGTTGTGTTCTGTGCTTGTCACACCAGATTTTGTTTGTGTCGACATTTATTTATTGAGGTATGTATTAGAATTCAAGATCTAATAAAATTTATAAACATGGGAAAATTTTCCTGTCTAGCAATGAAGTACAAGAGTAAAGTATGCTTCAAACAGATTTCAAGAGCAAAATGAGAATACATTTTAAAGCATCTAAAAAATAGTTGATATATCAATTTTAATCAAAATTATTGGAGAGAATTTTGAGAAAATCGAAAACAACTGAAAAAGTACATCAGTAAAGTACTAGTACTCTTTGGCCGATTTTGCTCAAAAGCTTCGTGTCATGTCCCATGGGGGTAGTTAACTAAAATATATAAAATTTCAAACTCCTCAGCTCTTTTCGTTCTTGAGATATTTTGTTCACATATTATTTTTTTTCGGGCATTTTTATTTAAGTCATTTGGTATCCAAATGGCTTAAATAAAATCATCGGACTGCCTGAGGGTCCAAACCCGCGACCCTCGGTATAGAAGGTTAGCGCACTAACCCCTACACCAAACCCGAGGGCTATTTACACACACAGACAGACCATTTTTTCGGGTTCAATTTTTTTGGACTCAGGGACATAAAAACATCTCTGACATGAATCCAATACTTTCATATATATAAGGTAAGAGAAAGTAATAATGAAAAAAAAAATTTCGCTGACATGTAATTTCTTTATTAGGCGGCCAGGTGTGAAATTTTATCTTTTTTTTTTTTTTTTGTTAAATTAGGGGCGAAGGGGAAGTGCCGTCGAAGGGGGGGGGGAGCTAAGAGGCGGCGTATGGTGGGATGCACCCCTTCAAAACCAATGGAGGTCAGATCCATGGAGGAATCGATACGGCGCTAGTGACCTCTGACCCGGGACATCCCGATCAACGCTCACAAGGGGGACACACTATTTAAAATTTAAATTCATATCATTTTATTAAAGAAAAAATGTTTGTAATAAAAACGCATTGCAGTCCAGTTTTGAAATTTTTTTTTCAAACAAAATATTCAAATACATTTTTTTTTTTTATTCTGCCCGTCTAGCCAAGTGTTTCCAAAATTTGAGTCCTCGTAAAAATTCTATATATACGTAGCTAATGTCTGTCTGTCTATCATCATATCCTAAAAATAGAATATTTGTATTAATTATTTAATAAAAGTACACTTTAAAAAGTTATTTTTGTTCCAATGTTAATTTTCTCCAGCTAGATTTGGAAAATAAACCACTGAGCAACGTAATGAAGTGAGTTGTGATGGTTTTTGGGAGGCAGCGAGACAAAGTATTCTGTAGAGTAACTGTTTAGTAATTATAGAGTAGAGTGAAGATTATTACTGCTCTAGAAAAAACTTTGTGTTCGCTGAGTCCAAAACCATCACAACTCACTTCAATACGTTAGAGGCAAGAGGGTATTGGAAAGCTTGTTTAGATATGACAAGTGCCTCAATCGTCCAGATGATTATGTAGAGAAGTAACCTTGATTGTGCACGAACTTTTGGTAAGAAAATCATTTTTTTTTTATATTCATTCTATCGGAGGTTGAAAAAAAAAAACAACCCCCACTTTAAAATGAGAAGACTTTTAAGAAATCTAAGGCCGAAGGCGGGCGGCGGGGCTAGTACTATTCTATATTCGGGAGTGCGAGAATGTTTCTTTTTAATTTCGTCGAAGAATTAAAAAATAATATTGTTTGTTATAAGTAGAGAGAGAGAGAGAGAGAGGAGAACTAAATTAACTCGGTCTTGAAGAGGTACAATTACAAATAAAATTGGTTTTTATGACGCTGCCTTGGACCAGAGAGTGAATCCTGTCAATCACTCAGACAACTCATCTTTTGTATATTTTTTTTTCTCCATCTATTTTTTGCTGCTGAGCGAAGAAAAGTGAAATTTATTTAAAGTATCAAGAATCTTAATAGAAAATATTTCAATTATTTGAAATGTATAGGAAAGGAGGAATCGCACCCCCCCCCCCCACCACCAAAGATAAACGATTTCATCAAGAAAAAAAATAATATTTTGATTATTCTTTTGTAAAAAATAAACTTTGCAAATTAACTTTATTTTATTAGAGAGAGAAAAGGCTAATAATACTCTTTTCCAAATCCGTTCCTTGCGGTAATTCATCTCCTAATTCTGTTCGTTGCAAAAGCATATCTATCTAATAGTTTTTGAGAAGATATATTCAAAAAATCAAATATTATATAAATATAATAGCGGAGTGTCCGTCTGTCTGTCTGTCACGTTCTGTTTGAATAACTTCCTGTTGGAATTTTGTACTCTCTAGGAGGTCGTTATGGAGAGTCCAGGAAAAGTACCTGGGTCCGGAAATTTTCAAAAGAGGAAGCGCAATAAATTCCAGAATCTCCAGAATATGCCCATTGAAACTTCTAAGAGTATCGTATTCAAATATTTCATAAAATCAAATATTTTTTTATTGTCTACATCCATGATCTGCTATTCATATTATAATTCGGCCATCAAGAAACAATTTTTTTATGTAGGCCTATATTTACTTTTATATATCAAAGTATAGCAGTTCGTTCTGGTTTGATGCTTCTAGTATTTTTTTAGTGCAATGGAGCTGAAAAATTCCCATTTTACATCAATAAATCAAATTATTACAAGCTAGGGAAGAATTTATTTCACAGCTAGGGGTTATGATGTCACGCGATGGACGGAAAAGGCGTATTACAATTTTGTTTTTTACAAGCGACATGGTTTTATCGCTCTTCACACTTGTACCTCAGTGATAGTATAAATACAAGGCTCATTATGGACTCCGAGGTGTATTTGGGCGAATATCCTCCCTTCCCGTCAAATAAAATTAGATAAAGAGAAAAAGGCTTAGTTATTCGTTTATTGATGACAATCTTCAAAGTGGTCGTTTCGGTCCTGCCTTCCCAATTTTA
>JAKCPI010015640.1:0-17927 GCA_023213315.1 Euborellia annulipes | reverse complement strand
AAAACAAACATGGGGTGAACTACCCCTTTCTGAAAAAGGTAAAAAAAAATATTTTTTTTTTTGATAATTACAAGCAATATGTCGTAAACCCCCTTAATAAAATATTTTTAAAAACATTTTCTCAAAATGTAGTGAAATAGTTTTACTTTTTTTTTTAGTTTTATTTCAAAATAATAGTTCACTTCTTCTCATTTCACACTGATTATATGAACAAGAATGACAGATCTAGTTTAGTGAAACTTCAAAAACTTGAAGTATCAGGGGTCCCGCATTCAACTAAAGAACGAGAATTGCATCATTGCTTTTTTGTTTATCATCATTCGCTTCTCTGTTCAGTCAGGAAGTGTCACTTTTAAGGGCAATAATTTGCGATTATTCGGAGATAGATATATTTACAAATGACGGTTATCATAAATAGTCTTAAATGGCCTAAGTTGCCCAAAATACTGTGTGTATGTGAGTGTGAATGAGAAAAAAAGTGTGAGTGTTAAAAAAAAAATCTAATCCGCCAAAGAGTACTAGCTAGCACTTTCCTGAAATACTTTTTTTTTTTATTTTCTTAAAATTTAGTCTATCGATTTTAAAACATGTCACCTAGTATTAATAATTAAATTTTACCAAATTATTTCGCCTTCAAACTTTTGTTGCTTTTCATTTTAGAAGAATTTTGCAATTGTTTATGTTTAATTTTAAATATATAAAACCTCGAAAAGTTATTGCTTTATGTCAAACAAAGAACTCTGTTTAAAAAATCAATCCACCTTTATCCATTTTGAAACAGAGTGTTTTTTAATTCATTTTTTGGCCTTCGAAACGTTATTTTTGATTAAAAATTTTTTTTGCATTTGTTTTAAAAAAAAATTATTGAGAAGAGGAAGTCATTAGCTTCTATGCCTGGAGTCCTCAGATCACTTCCTGCCCAAGAGAGAAAAATTTATTTTAAATGGATTGCCTATCAATCATTGATAACTTACCTAGGGTAGGTAAGTTATCAAAACGCCCTATAGATATTATAAATAATAACGGTTATCGTCCAAGGCGGATCCAGATGTGTTTCTCGGGGGGGATGAGGGTAATCTGGAGTGACTGGTCGCACAGCACACATTTTTTTCTTAATTTCGGTAATTTAAAGGCGCATTGTTTGCCAGAATATAAATATAAATCAAATTTTTAAGTATTAATTTTTAAAATTTTACATTAAAAATACATTTTTTTTCGAAAAAAAGTATTTTTTTTAAATCTCAGGGGGGTAATTACCCCCCCCTTTCCCCCCCCCCTGTATCCGCCCTTGATCTCTTTAAACGTTATGAATTTGCCATTTTTGCTCTATGATAGTTGGCAGCCCTTCCTTGCCAGTGCCACTTTGTTGTCTCTTAATATACTACTCGCATTTGCTAACGGATATTTATTTTTGAGTGAAATTGTTTTTTGATTTGATTCATCACATAGGAATGTGTATAAACATCCTCTTAGGAATATTTCTTCTTCGTTTTTTTTTTTCTTCTTCTGAATGGTGTCAATTTCTTTTGTCCCTTCTGCTGTGACACTTTCGATTTGTTTTAATGTTGTTATATTTGATTTGAGTTCGTTTCGTTACTTTAGTGTTTTATTATTTACCAGGATAGAAATCATATGCTTTTTTTATTGTATTTGTTCATCAATTACGAGCTCAAAAATTCTCTTTCACTCTCAACTTTCAAATCTATTTGAATCAAAAAATTTTAATCTAATAGACAATTAAAATCTTTTTTTTTATTTTAAAAATTGATTGAAAATATATTATTGTTTATTTATTGTATAAAGTTAGTAACGCATAGACTCCGAAACTACTGAACATATTTTCATGAATTTTTTTTTTTTTAATAGGCGTTTTCGAGGGTGTGGTTCTGTTTATACAGGGTGTGAATAACAAATTTTACCGGATCAATAAAATTCCAAAAAATCTGAAGTAGGTTGCAATAATTTTTTTTTTTTTTTTTTTTTTTATTAGTTTAGAAAAACTTTAATATTTATGATTTTTGAATTATTTTTCTGCTCCTATTCCCTTTTGAAATTAAAAATCTAAATTTCGTCAAAACGAAACAAATTTCATATAAAAATTTTGTCAAAAAAAAAAAAATAAAAACTTTATATTTATCTATTTGGAGGCGCGAGTGTAGAATACGACGTCAGCGAGTTCAGTACTTTAGGCAACTTTTTCAGGGAAAATACTCCTTCATTTCCCTTTATTAGCCTAAAAAAGGTGGTGGCCAATTTGATCGAGATATATGCATGGGCGTAACCAGGGGATGCCAGCGGGCCTCCAGAAGGCTTGTACCCCTCCCCTGGGGGGCCCCAGAAAGCTCCCCGCCCCAAGAAAAATTGAGAAAATATGGGGCTTTCCAGGCTCCAGCCCCCCGGAGGATGGCTGGTCCCATGTCCCCCCCAGTCATATTCTCGAGTTACGCCCATAGATAGATATATGTAAAAATAACGGAAATTTTGAAGAAATACGAAGGGCACATAAGCATCAAAAAATGTATTATTACTTACTTTTTTGGGTTTTTTCTTTCACCATTGTAATTTAGATGACAAAAATCTTGCGCCTGGCCTATTCTGGTTGAGATAACTAAAGAATTTAATTTAAATAGAGTTGAAAAAATAATTAATAATTTTAATAAAAATTGTTTTTTTTTTAATAATGAACGATAAAGGAGCTAACTTCATGATAAAAAAAAAAAGAATAATTCTCCATTGTAAAGAATAAAAAAAATCTAATTTTACACATTAAACATTTTTTAAGAATTTTTCTACTCTATTTTATTTAATATTCCAGTAATCACAACAAAAAAAGTCAATTGTTGTTTATTTAGCTGATAAATACAATGGACCAAGAAAAAGATTCGAAAAAGTAAGTTAAAATACCTTTTTTATAGGTTAATGTGGCCTTCGTATTTCATCAAAATTTTCGCTATTTTTGCATATATCTCGATCAAATTGGCTTTTCGTCGCCTCTTTTAGGCTAATAAAGGAAAAGGAGAGAGTATTTTCCCTGAAAAAGTACTCAACTCACTGACGTCGTATTCTTCACTTTAGCCCCATAATTAAATATCTTCATTATTTTATATATTTTAATTTATTAAATAAATAAAAATTAAGTCTATTTAAAGGCCTTATAAAAAGTACATGTGTACCGCATGCTGCGTTAGACATTACTGATCTAAATAATATTTTATTGGGTTAGATAGATGAAATTTCTCACGAGCCTACTTATACTGTGGATGTGCAGGTGTATTTATTCGCTATGTTTATTCAACTGATTGATTAATTTAACCTGGCAAATTCGGGGAGGAAGCTCTGATTAATGATAAAATTATGTCTATGACAGCAAAATTAAATTTTTCTAGCGGAAATAATTATTAAAAATTTCTAGCTATATTTAGACATACCGTACTCTAGTCAAGTATCCTAGGGCAATTTTCTCATTTAACATATTATTAAATATATAAAATACGTATTATATCACCACCGAATTTTTCATAAACTCTTTCATAAATTTGTCCTTTTAGACTTTTACTGGATTTAGGTTGGCTGAGGCTCCAGGCGTGGATGAAAAAAATTGGCCTCCCCCCCCCCCCCCGATTTCTCTAAAAATTAAATCTATATTTCTATCTATCTTCTACTATATGGGCGTTTCTCTTATATTGTAATATAAATTTGTAATATTCAATTAAATGAACTTCAACCTCTCAATCCACAGAAAGACAGAGAAAGTTGTGTGCTGTGCGACCAGTCACACCAGATTTTTTTCTACACATAAACACACGTTTCGATTTAATAAGAAAAAATAATTTTTTTAATAAAAATTCTTTTAATTAATATACTAATTAAATAATTTTCCTTTGTTCCAGAATCCTCCGTATGTCATTCAGCGGCCAAGTCGACGAGGGTCATCTGAAAATAATAAACAACACATACATGTGAGTTGAAGAAAATAATTTAAAAAATACTATTTCATATACAAATGGATTTTTTTTTCTTTTTATTAAATGGTCAGCTTAAATTACAAACTAGTAAAAAATTTAAATATTCTATTTGCAAATCTTATTACTAGGGCTCGGATTTATAGGCACTTAAAATCTTCAAAATAGGCAGGCAACTAAGCACTAAAAATTATTAAAATAGGCACTAAAAAAGGCACTTAAAAGGTATCATTTAAGAAATAATATAAAAAAGTTTAAAAAATTGATGTCTTATTTTTGATAATTTGGTGTGACTGGTCGCACAGCACACAATTTTTTTCTTAATTTCGGTAATTCTGTACTTGTTTGCCAGAATATAAATACAAATCAAATTTTTAAGTACTAATTTTTAAAATTTTACACTAAAAATAATTTTTTTTTTTTTCAAAAAGTATTTTTTTTTTCAAATCTCGGGAGGGGAGGGGGAAATTACCCCCCTTTACCCCCCCCCCCCTTGAAATATTTTCTTGATAATTCAAAAAATTTTAAATTTAGGCCATGTATAGCTCGTAAAAAATTGAAATTGGCTATTTGATCTTAAAATAGGCACTAAAAAAGGCATTTATAGATGAAATAGGCACTAAAACCCAGAATCAGCCAAAATAGGCATTATAGGCACTAACAAATGCCTCTTCTTTTATTCAGAATTTCATGAAACGTATACATATCACATTGGCCTAAATTTTAAGCCATAAATTAAAAAAAGGCAAATAGGGCGAAATCCGAGCCCTAATTATTACTAATTAATAAGTTCAAGAATGAAAAGACATTTATAATATAAATGTTATTTATAATATAAAGGGAGATCTTTTCCATTGCATTAAAAAATAATGTCTTCAAATTTTGAACTCATTTGCAAAACAGGAACACGTGGCTCATCGCCTTTGAAGTTTGAGGATTTCAAAAATTTTCTTAAAACTAATTAGATTTCCTCCACAAGGGACTAAATTAATTTTACATTCCAATTAAACTAGAAATTTATTATTTAGAATCTTTTATTGATACAAATTATCTTAAAGAATTCATTAAAGTACTAATAAAAAAAGATAGATTTTTAATAACCCTATCTTCGTCAATTTTAATTATGTTTAAAGCATCTGAATGTTTAAATTCATTCTCGTTCTTGGCCCTTAGCACAGTGGTAGGGGTTTAAATAATATCCCGTGAGCTAATTAGGATAGAATAATGAATTCTAAATCTTAAGAGAGATAGAAAATTGTACCATCTGTCAAAGTTCCTCAGCATAAATCTGTTCATATTTTTAATTTCACTTTTATTTGTCATTACCGATTATATAAAATTATATTTAACAAATCTGTGAGTATGTTTAGACAAATCTTATTTAAATGAATAGATCTCGAAAATTAATCAATCTTTAGTAAAAGTTCATCAAGTTATGATACAGGGATACGAGGTTGTAAAAAAGTCATACCCCTAACATACACGTTTTGAGGTCCTCTGAATACAAAAAAGTGATTTTCGCTACTTGGTCTGTCTGTGTGTCTGTTTGTTGGTGTGTCTGTCTGTATGTCTGGGTTCAATTTAAAGCATGAAGGAATTGAGCTAGGAAGTGAAAATAAGCTTTTGATCAAAATCGGCCAAAAAGTCTTAGTAAAGTACTAGTACTTTACTGATGTACTTTTTCAGTTTTTTTAGATTTTCTCAAAATTCGCTCCAACGATTTTTATTAAAATTCAAAAATCAATTATTTTTTAGATGCTCTTACATAAAATTGAAATTTTGATTTTTTTTACTTTCTCTTACCTATGTATATATGTAATATATATATAGAGAGAAAGTATTGGATTCATGTCAAAAATTCGATGTCGAGATTTTGATGGATCTTCACGTTTTGAGGTCCCCTGAATCCAAAAAACTGGTTTTCGCGACATGGTCTGTGTGTGTGTGTGTGGGTGTGTGTTCAATTTTAAGCATGAAGGAATTGAGCTACGAGGTTGAAATTTTATATTTAAGTTAAACACCCCCCGGGACCGGAAAAATAAGCTTTTAATCAAAATCGGCCAAAGTGTACTAGTACTTTACTGATGTACTTTTTCAGTTTTTTTCGATTTTCTCAAAATTTGCTCCAACGATTTTTTTTTAAATTCAAAAATCAATTATTTTTTAGATGCTCTTTAAAATGTATATTCTCATTTTGCAATTGAAATCTTCTGAAGACCACTTTACTCTTGTATTTCATAGGGAAGATAGGAGAAATGGTTGCCATGGTAACAAAATATAAATATTTTCCCATACTTATAAATTTTACATCTGACTTGTGAATTCAAATGTTCTGTACTGTCGGGAACTAAATATATGTCGACACAAAAAATCTGGTGTGACAAGCACAGAACACAACTTTCGATTACCGAAGGTAAGAGAAAGTTGTGTGCTGTGCGCCAGTCACACCAGATTTTTTAAATTTATAATACCACTAGCCCAAATAATAAGATATTTCATAAGATGAGTCAAATAATTATTCTGCAAATATATATATTCCAATATTAGGATTATAATTACAAAGAATATTTGTGAAAGGATTAAGGGATAAATAAAACAATGATTTAATAAAATAATCTTTATTGAATATTTAATGATTGAATAGGATGAAAATAATAGCTTAATAATACAATAATATTTCTTTCTTTCAGAAGAGAGAGAGACCTTAGAAAAAAACATCCATGTTCGTCATCATTATTCATCATTATTATAAAATAAACAGCACATACGCAATTGCAAATTATTTTTAAAAAAGTAAACCTACATACAAGAAAGCAAGCAAAGCAAGTCTTTTAGTTGAATTCATCTCGAGGAAGGAGCCATCTCTGTGCAAAAATCATCTCCTCTATTGCGATTCTATTAGTGAGAATAAAAGGACATACACCCCTCAACTCACTCCAATTAAAAGGTATTTATAATTTGCATAAAGGGTTAACATTTAATTTTTGTATTTACTTTCTTAACATATATATTTATAAAATTATCCTTTTTTAATGATAAAACCAGAGGGTGGGGTGATAAGGGGTTGGGCGCCCAGAGAGAAATGCGATCTATCTATCGATCGATGCCTGCTTGGTTGCTAGCAGCCTGCGTGTCAGTTGTATTCGAGACGAGACACGAGTCTCTACATGGAGCTCTTGCTCTCTCTCTTTCTTTCTCCCTTAAGGTGTTGTTATTTGTGCAAATAAGACGTTCATCCCCCAAACTCATTTACTCCCCGTCTGGTCATTTTATTATTAAGGTAATAAATAGAGACCGGACAAAAAAGCATAAAAAAATGGAAAATAAGTGCTTAAAAAAGAATAAAAAACTTGAATAAAAAGTTGTTAAATAAGCATAAAAGTTGAAAAAAAGCATCTAATAAGCAATTTTTACTCATACCAATGGCGTATACAAATTTTTACTTTCTCTTACCTATGTATATATGTCATATATATATAGAGAGAAAGTATTGGATTCATGTCAAAAATTCGATGTCGAGATTTTGATGGATCTTCACGTTTTGAGGTCCCCTGAATCCAAAAAAGTGGTTTTCGCGACATGGTCTGTCTGTCTGTGTGTCTGTGAACAAAATATCTCAAGAACGAAAAGAGCCAGGAGGTTGAAATTTTATATTTAAGTTAGGCATCCCCATGGGACGTGACACGAAGCTTTTGAACAAAATCGACCAAAGAGTACTAATACTTTACTGATTCACTTTTTCAGTTTTTTTCGATTTTCTCTAAATTTGCTCCAACGATTTTTTTTAAAATTCAAAAATCAATTATTTTTTAGATTCTCTATAAAATGTATATTCTCATTTTGTGATTGAAATCTTCTGAAGACCACTTTACTCTTGTACTCCATAGAAAAGATAGGAGAAATGGTTGCCATGGTATCAAAATATAAATATTTTCCCATACTTATAAATTTTACATCTTGAATTCAATTGTACCCTACTATCGGAAACTAAATACATGTCGACACAAAAAATCTGGTGTGACAAGCACAGTACACAATTTTCGATTACCGAAGGTAAGAGAAAGTTGTGTGCTGTGCGCCAGTCACACCAGATTTTTTTTTAAAGAAACTAAATTTATTTGCCCCGCCATGCGAAAAATTTTGTTTTTGCGGAACCAAATTTTTTTCACCCTGCGGAAAAATTTTTTTTTACAATGCTATAATTTTTCGCACTGGGGGCTTTTGAAAATTTTTTTTTTGGGGGAGGGGGCCCGGCCCCCTCCCCTCCCCCCTCCTTATACACGTCCCTGGTGTATGCGTGTGTGAATGGGAAAAAAATGTTTTTTAATAAAAAAAAAAAAAAAAATTATAAATATTCGTAAAATAAGTTCAAATAAGCACGAAAGGGAAAAAAAGCATGAAAATTCAAAAAAAGCAAAAAAAGCATAAAAAATGCAATCTCAATACACTTAGTTTTTCCTAATTCGTATAGAAATTAAATATCTAATGGCTGCTTATAAAATTGAGCAATAAGCATTTTGCTTAAAATCCGGTCTCTAGTAATAAATATTTGCATATCTCATTTTGATAACGAATTAAATTTCTATTTTGTTTTTTCTGTCTTAAAATATATTACTTAATACTAATACAAAATTATATTTTTTGTAAAATTTTTACATTTAAGGAAATTGATTACTTTCTCTCCCTCCTCACCCTCCACCCCTATTGCAGAGAATTTAGCTAATAATTGAAAATAGAAATTCTTAAACTTTTATCTCTCGTCAATGATATAAAAAAGTAATAATAACTGTGATTAACATTTCTTTTTAAAACTCTATTATTATATTTAATAATGTTAACAGAGGGCGGTAAGGGGTGAACATTTTCCAATCTAATTAAAATATTATTATCATTTTTTTTTTTTAAACTTTCTCTTTCTACACACAAACACACGAATCATATTTAATAAGAAAAAATAATTTTTATTTTTTTTTACAGGGGTGTCTATTGCTAGAGGTCGTCTTCCCCCTTCATCCTCGATCTTTTCGCTCAAGCATTTCCATCTCAGCGCACTTCTCTCTGCAATAGGTGAGTTTTGACAATCAAATTTTTTCATTTTATAATTTCATATCACAAATAATAATTTCATTTTCCTGGGATTTGAATATCTCGAGTGTAACAACCCCCTCATTTTATAATATTTGAATATCATTTAAATATACAAAAATCTCCCCCTCTCTCTTTTTTGATTCGGCTTCCAACAGTTCTTATAAAATCTGATTCTCTCTGCGAACATTCTAACATAGAAAAATATTTCTAATTATACAATATTTAAAAGCATTATCTTATTTCTTTATTAGGCCTATAGAAATGAATAGGAGGGTTGCTTTCTCAAACTTTTATCTCTCGTCAGTCTTATAGCAATAAGTGCGATTTTTTAAAAACTTGTTCATCTCTGTTTATCAGGGTGCTAATTGGCCAGAATAAAATGAAGTTGAGTCAAAACGGGAAATTTAAAACTTTAAAATTTGCGCTGAAGGCGAGCAAAGGGGTCCAGGGAGGGCGCCTTGGGCGGGCTTTTCCTCTTGTACTTTATACAATTTTTGATTGAGGGAAAAAAATTCAAGTTTTTTTTTTTAATTTAATTTTGATCGATCGAAATGAACAGGATGATTTCCTGTTATAACTTTTTCTTTTTATTCATTTTTTGTGGTGTGGGATTATCGGGAATTTTCCGTTGCTTCACATGAGAATTTAACATAATTTAAATTATAATTTTTACCTCTCGATTAATTCACATAATATATTATTAAAAAATAATTTTTTTACTTTCTCGTACCTCTATATATATGTTAATATACATAGGCGCCGGAACTGGGGGGGGCAAGGGTACATTGCCCCCCCTGGCATCCTACAGGGGGGGGGGGGCAGAGGGGGGCAAAATTTCTTCTTTTATTTCATTTATTATTAAAAATGATATATTTTTACTTTTGAAAAATAAAATCTTCTAAATTAAAAGAGTAAGAAATTCATTTTTTTCCAAATTTTTTCCAAAAATTTTTGAAAAATCACTACCAAATTTTTTAAAATTTTAATTTTATTAAAATTGTGATTTTATTTAAAATTTTTAAAGTTTTATAGTAGATTTGTTTTTGTTTTATACTATTTGAACATATTAAATTATTTTAATTTTCTAAAAAAAAAATTTTTTGCCCCCCCCCCTGATTCAAATTCGTTCCGGCGCCCCTGTTAATATATATAGAGAGAAAGTATTGGATTCATGTCAAAAATTCGATGTCGAGATTTTGATGGATCTTCACGTTTTGAGGTCCCCTGAATCCAAAAAAGTGGTTTTCGCGACATGGTCTGTCTGTGTGTCTGTGTGTGTGTCTGTGTGTGTGTCTGTGAACAAAATATCTCAAGAAGGAAAAGAGCTAGGAAGTTGAAATTTTATATTTAAGTTAGGCACCCCATGGGACGTGACACGAAGCTTTTGAACAAAATCGACCAAAAAGTACTAGTACTTTACTGATGCACTTTTTCAGTTATTTTCGATTTTCTCAAAATTCGCTCCAACGATTTTTTTTAAATTCAAAAATCAATTATTTTTTAGATTCTCTTTAAAATGTATATTCTCATTTTGTCATTGAAATCTTCTGAAGACCACTTTACTTTTGTACTCCATAGAAAAGATAGGAGAAATGGTTGCCATGGTAACAAAATATAAATATTTTCCCATACTTTTTTTTTTTTTTCTTTAAAAACATTCACACTTTTTTCTCATTCACACTCACACTCACACACACATTCATACAGTCTTTTCGGCAACTCAGGCCATATAAGACTTTTTACGATATCCGTTATTAAATAATTTATCTATTAGGGGTCCAGGCATTCTTATTTAAGCCATTTGGTATCCAAGTGGCTTAAATAAAATCATCGGACTGCCTGGGGTCCGAACCCGCGACGTTTGGTTTACTAGGTTAGCACGCTAACCCCTACGCCAAGCCCCGAGGGCTAAATATGAATTCTAATATATTGGCGAAAACTAAATATATCTTGACTCAAAAATCTGGTGTGACAAGCACAGAACACAACTTTCTTTGACCAAAGGTTGTGTGCTGTGCGACCAGTCACAAAATATTTTTTTTGAATATTATAAAAAAATTTAACTATGAAATTTAAAAATGTCTTTCCTATAACTTCTCTTTATATCTTTTGGCATTCTAGCATGGAATAAAATTTCTAATTAACCCTTATATATTAGATAATATAAAAAATATGTCGCGAGAACCACTTTTTTCGATTCATGGTACCTTAAAACATGTATATCCATCAAAATCTCCACATGGAATTTTTGACATGAATCCAATACTTTCTCTCTATATATATTAACATATAAATAGGTAAGAGAAAGTAAAAAATTGACCTGATTTTCAAGTGATTAAAATAATATTTATTTAATTAATAAAAGAAAAATTTTTATTAATAATTGTGCTTTGCTGTTTACGATTGACTCGAAAATATATTTCAGAAATAGATATTTGTTCAAGTAATCACGAAAGGAAATTTAGTTTATTAAAACAATAATAAAAAAACTTTATTCAATATCAATTTAAATTGTCATATGTAGTTGCTAAAATATTAACATTGGATAAGATATTTAAATTAGACAAAAAAAAATAGATTATAATAATTAATTATATTTTCTTTTGTTTCAGCATCTCTTGATGTGTTACTTGGCAACGAGTCAAAGTCAGCTACAACAAATCAACATGCCAAAGAGGGAGCATCAAAAAGAAGCGAAATCTCAACACGTATCTTTGTTATATAAGCATCGACCTTGTGCCTTGACCATCCCCATCTAGGCGCACTCCGAGGGTCTCTCTGCACTACCTAGTGTAAGTCCTGACCATCAAATTTTTTCAATTTATCTCATCATTTCCTGGGAAAGCAGTCTAGTGAGTGCACAGCTAGAGAGTGGACGTACGTGACCGGAGCTCTTCTTATCCTGAACAGATAAGCTTGCTTTGCACCTGCTTTTTTATTTTTCCCTTTGTTTTTATCATTGATAAACTGTTCGCATCCTTTTATTTATCATTTTTTATATAATTGATTTTCATTTGCTTTATTATATTAATAGTTAATTAATATAATTTGTAAGGCTTTCGCCGAGACGGCGAAGCCTTCGAAGAGATGGCGGAGGGCCGAAGGGGCTCGGGCCCCCCGCGGCCCCCTGACAAGCAAATAGCTGGCAGTATTGCTAGAAGCGCCTTCTCGATGGCCGACAACGGGCCTTATTTCGTTTTTGTTGAGAAAAAGCAAAAAGTGCGTTTTTACATTAACAAGGATCAAGAAGAGAAATTAATAAATGAGGACTCTAATATTTCCCAATTTGAAAATGTGGAGACAAAAAACTATTAATAAACCGTTACACCCTATGTTGTTTGGTAAATTTTTATTCCAGCAAATGCCAAATTATAGGCATTCTGTCTTAGGAATAACACGGTTAAATAAAATAAAAATTCGAGTTCAATTTCAATCTGCATCTGATGCGAACAATTTTATCAGTGATCCTATTCTTATAAATAATAATTTTGAGGCATATATTCCTCCATTTCTCACATGCAAAACTGGATTGATTCGGGGATTTTCATTAGACCTGGACATCAATGATCTCTTAGATCCCGATTTCTGTGTCTCTTCGTACAAAATAATAAAGGTTGAGAGAATGAATAGATTAGTCAAGCCGGTAAATCAACCACAGTATTGGACCCCTTCAGGGACAGTTAAGGTAACTTTCCAGTCCCAGATGCTGCCTCCTTATATAGTAGTTCACTCTGTTCGAAGCGAGGTTTCTCCATTCATTCCTAAACCAACTTATTGTTATAACTGCAATCGGTATGGTCACAGAGCTTCTGGATGCAGGAGTTCTACACGCTGTTCCGCTTGCGGTGAGGGGCATGAAATTAATCAATGCCAAAAGGAAGATCCTCCTGAATGCCTACATTGTAAAAAAGGGCATCTCTCGACGAACTTTATGGAATGTAGCGAATATAAGGATCAACAAAAGATACTGGAGCATATGACATTGAGGGGATATTCATTTAGGGAAGCTTTAACTGTGGTTAAATATAAACCCTTTTCGGATGTTCTTTCTTACGTCCCTCATGCTCCACTGGTGTTTGATCAGGTCAATTTTCCACCTGTAATTCCTCCTAGCAGAGACGCTTTTTCTCAGAAGAGATCCTGTGATAACGAGATAGAGGATAGATCTACCCAAAAGAAACATTATAAAATTAAATGCAGGAGAGAGGAAAGACCTCCTCGGGTTCAGCCATCTCCTCATTTTTCTCTTCCCTGTTCGCAAATTACGTTAGGGGGATCTCCCATGCCTGCTAACCCACATAGGCCTAATGAAGCTATCAAGCTTCAGACTATATTGGAAAAAAATCCTGCAATGGATGTCTCTTTTCTTGGTTGTGCTGATGCTTCAAATAACCACTGCGAATCTCAGCAAGTTGTTACTAATGACATCAATGTCCATATTACATAGTATATAAAGTTAGTCCTTTATAATCTTACTTTTATATATCGTAATTATTTTAGTGTACAAAGTCGTAAGATATCGTTGTACTTCTTGTAATTTTTGGTTACTTAAGTTTACGTTTTATTATTTGTTTATTGAGATAAATGGCGGACAGAAGTCATGCTAATTTGCCCTTGAAAATTTTTCAATGGAATGCTCGCTCAGCTGCGGCAAACTCAGGAGCTTTGAATCAATTTTTGGAGTCTTCTGGTGTTGGTTTGGGATGCATTTCCGAAACATGGTTTCATCCTGAAAGATTATACAAGTTTCCTAATTTTAACTTAATTAGACAGGACAGAGAAGATGGAAGAGGAGGTTCGGCCATTCTCGTGAGAAAACCATTCCGCTTCAAGCGGATCCCGATCGATCCTATTCCGGGATGTGACATCTGTGCGGCAGAAATTTTCGTCCAGGATATAAAGATAACGTTTGTAGCTGTTTATAGCCCACCGAATAATTTTATTCCGCAAGTTTACCTAGCAAGGCTATTTTCGTTAGCTAGCCATGACTTTATAATATGTGGAGATTTTAATGGCCATCACTCCAGTTGGGGAAATCCTTTTAATGATACGATTGGAAACTCAATTCTCAATGCAATCGAGGACCACAATCTCGTCATTTTGAATGACGGTCGGCCGACGAGAGTAAATTATCCGTCACAAAGGCCAACTGCCGTAGATATCTCCATTGTGTCTCCTGACATTGCACCCTTAATTAATTGGAATATATTAGAGGAAACTCTAGGCAGTGATCATTTTGTAATCCTCTTAGAATGTAATGTGCCCTATAGAGAAATTTTGTTCAAAAACCACAGGAATTGGAATATTAAAAAGGCGAATTGGGATTCTTATAGATCTAGGATAAATCAGGAGATAAGCGAGATTCCAACGAGTATAGTCTCATACGAGAGATTGATAGGTGCAATAAATAAAGCTGCGTATGACTCAATCCCTTTGGCTCCTGCATTTATCAAGTTTCACACGCCTCCCAATCCCTGGTGGAATGATAGATGTACCTATGTAATTCAAGAAAGAAAATCGGCTCTCAAAAAATATAGGTCCCACACTACATTTGATAATTTTATTAACTACCAGAAAGTTAATGCCCAAACTAAAAGATTTTTAAAAGCTGAGAAGAAAGCCAGTTGGATTCGCTTCTGTAGCAACCTTAACAGAAATGTTCCGTTATCAGATGTCTGGCGTACTTATAGAAGGTTCAAAAAAGTCGGCAATTACTCTCGTCCCGATCCCAGTAATCCTTCAGTCAATTGGATAGAAGACTTCTTGGATAAGATAGCCCCTCCTTTTGTACCTTCTCAACCTCATATAATCCTAGAGAATGATGTACCGAATCCGAATGATTATATTGCAGAAGAAATCTCTTTGGAAGAGTTAGTTTATTGTATTAGAAGGAACTCTAATAGTGCGCCCGGCAAGGACAACATTCTATACCCAATGATTTCCAATCTTCCCCAGAATGCCATTCAATATATGCTAGACGTTTTCAACGATATATTAAGGACTGGCAAAATTCCTTCTGAATGGCAAGAGGTAGTAGTGGTTCCTATTCTCAAGCCCAATAGGGATCCCGCGGACTCTGCTTCATACCGGCCGATTTCACTTTTATCTTGCATCTGTAAAACTTTTGAAAGAATTATGAAACATCGACTGGAATGGTGGTTGGAGTCTAATAATATCCTCCCCTCCCACCAGTTCGGCTTTCGAAAAAATAGATGTACAATGGATAGCTTGGCTATGTTATCAAGCGATATCAACCGTTCTTTCGCTGAGAAACAAATGACATTTGCTTTTATGGCAGATATTGCGAATGCCTATGACAATATGGATCTTGCGCTACTTAAACAAATTTTGATAAGCCTACGTATCCCGTGTAGAGTGGTACGAGTAATTATCTCTGTTTTTCACGAAAGGAAAGTTTATGTGAGGTACAAGGGTGAGCTTAAGGGCCCCAGGATAGTTTCCAAAGGGGTATGCCAAGGAGCAATTCTGGCTCCTTTGTTGTATTCCATTTATACATCGGATTTAGCTTCCAGTATGGTTTTTCCTAAGATCACCACTATTATGTTTGCAGATGATGTTTGTTTTTATTCGAGAGTTCCGAATGATCAGGAAGGGTTGGCAAATCTTAAGGAGGCAGTGGCCAGATTTTTAGAATGGCTGAATGATAAAGGTTTTGAAATTTCGACATCTAAATCAACGCTGACTATCTTTTCACGGAAGCATAGGGACCCTTTCATCCAGAATCTAAATGTTGGTGGTCTTACGTTCCCCGTTCGAAATCAAGTCAAATTTCTAGGGGTTGTACTTGATAGAAAATTGAATTGGGCAGCTCATGTGAATTCGGTAGTTTTAAAATGCGAGAAGGGCATCAATTTATTAAGGATGTTCACTAGAACTTGGTGGGGCGCAGACCCCAAGATTCTTAAAATATTATATCAGGCCATTATTAGATCTCATTTAGACTATGCCTGTTTCATATATGGGGGTATAAATAAAAGACTTACGGATAAAATAAGTTCCGTTCAGTACAAAGCTCTGAGGTTGATTACGGGTGCAATGAGGTCAACACCAACCAATGCTTTGCAGGTCGAAACCAACGAAATGCCATGGCGTTTAAGAACTCTTCTATTGGGGGCCAGATTTTTAATTAGAAGAGCTTGTATTAAGGATTTTCCAGTCTTCTGTAGGCTGAGGAAGCTTCAGGACACAATGGCATTCCCATTCTGGAGCTCAACAAAGCCAGTCCCCCCCACTAATAAGTGCCCTAAATATCTGTGACCCATTTATGGATTTAGTTGAAACAAAAACAGTTCCTCTCATGTATTCTTTCGATAAAAATATTAAATTATTTTCTCCCAGTATTGATACCTCTATGAAGATTCCTGAACTTTTATGGAATTCCCCGTGTGCTGATATAATTGTTAGGGTCCATATAGAATCAATTAATCCTCGGAGTCACATTATTTATACAGATGGATCCAAATGTTCCAGCGAGGATTTTGTTGGAGCGGCATTCTATGACCCTCAGGACAGCTTTATAAAGAAGTTCACGCTGCCCGCTCTGACTTCCATATATTCAGCGGAGGCAACTGCAGTTCTTGAAGCCATCAAGTACGCGAATTCAAAGAATAAGGAGTCCTTCTCTATTGTAACTGACTCATTGAGTCTCCTGAATGCGTTGAAAAATAGTCAGGCCGTTACTTCGGAACTTATTTTGGTCATTAAGAAAGAACTTTATCGCGGCTATAGAATGGGCAAATCTATAAAGTTCGTTTGGGTGAGAGGTCACATTGGCTGCTTAGGCAATGAGACCGCGGACAAGGCGGCTAAGGACGCCGTACAATGTCTTCACCTAACCCACACCTCTGTTTCTTCTAATGATATTGTATCAAAATTAAAGGAAGTAATTATGGTAAAATGGCAGGAGGACTGGGACAGATCGTCGCTCACAAGAGGGTATAAATATTATCAGATTAATCCTAGAGTGGGCTCTCCACCTTGGTTCCACAAGATCAATGGTGGTAGAGCCTTCTACACCTCAATCACTAGGATGAGGCTCGGCCATGGACGATATCCGGCCCACCTAAAAAGGATTGGCATTAGAGATTCGGATGGATGTGATTGCGATGAAAGTATAGTTGCAGATTTGAACCACCTTCTATTTGCATGCCCTAGATTGAAACGAGAGGACTTCGAAGAATGGCTCAGTAGGAAGAGGATCCCAAGACCAACAAATATTTCTGTGCTCCTTCATAAGCTGGAAAAGGACATTTATTTTAATATTTACACATTTTTCTGTGAAAATAATATTCATATCTAAATTCCTTTTTTTTTTTTTTTTTTTTTTATAGTATAGACTAAATATGTAGTATGTGAGTTTCAATAATTTCCGATGCATTTGTATCGTGTGTATAATTGGTGGCCAAAATGGTGATCTGCCGAAGGCCAATTTTCTTTAAAAACTAACTAACTAACTTTCCTGGGAAAGGTCATTGCTCTCTTTTAAAATCTCTTATAGGTCAAAAGAAATCCTCCCTCATTTTATGACTTGATTATCATTTCTATAGTAGTCTCTCTTACCCCCCCCCCCCTCCTTTTATTCCTTTTTGAGAGAAATTCGAATTTTTTCTTTACTTTTTCCATATTATTTTAAATAACATATCAACTTTCTTGATTATGAAAAAATATAAAATTCAAAAATTTCTTCTTACAATTTCTAATTCTGTATGAGAATACAGTGGCGTAGCGAGCTTAACTCGCGCCCGGGGCACAATACCTTTTTAACGCCCCCTCCATTCGAAAACCATACATTATATGTAAAATATACTCGCAAATTAATAAATAAATAAAGTCATAGGCTTTAGCTAGGCTTTAAAT
>JAKCPI010015639.1:0-32190 GCA_023213315.1 Euborellia annulipes | reverse complement strand
TAACAGACTTACTTCATTAATTCACCCTCTTATTACATAAGTCTTATATGGCCCAAGTTGCCGAGAAAGAGAATTTTTGAAGTCAAAATGAGAATATACATTTAAAAAATAATAATTGATTTTTGAATTTTAATCCAAATCGTTAGAGCAAATTTTGAAAAAATTGAAAAAAAAAAAAAAAAAACTAAAAAAGTGCATCAGTAAAGCCCGGTCCACACGCTCCGTTTTGCACAACCTTTTGTCTGCGCAGTTCAACACGTTGCAGTTAAAACGTTGTAATTTTGAGTGTCCAGACGGTGCAGTCATATTTGTATTTTTTGCTCAGTCTTGTGTGATATCGTCATGGGGGAGGTTCTCCTGTGGTCAATATTTGCATGCTCTCTCATTCACTTTTTTTACAACTGTATATCTGGTCGCGGTTGCATCGATTTCTCTGAATTTTTCTACTAATTTTTCATAAGCTTCCCCCTTTTTCTCTCTGTTACTATACTCCTTCGATTTAACACGCCAAATACATGGGAAACTTTCATAAAGTGCAATAAAATCAGTTAAAAACTCTCTAGAACATTGCCAAAGGTCAGCCATCGTGGAGTGATTAGGAAAAACTGAGGGAACAAAACGATTCGGAACATGGAGCAAGCGTCCACATGCACCGACTTGACCGCACAGGTCATGGATTTCAAAGCTAATTTGCTCAGTTATCGCTGCAACTGTACCGTCTTCCCGCCGGGCTCAAAACTGCGCAAATTTCCTGTCCACACGCAACGTTTTAACTGCAACGTGTTGAACTGCGCAGACAAAAGGTTGTGCAAAACGGAGCGTGTGGACCGGGCTTAAAATACTAGTACTTTTTGGCCGATTTTGATTAAAAACTTATTTTCACCCCTGGAGGGGGGGAGGGGGGGTGCCTAATTTAAATATAAAGTTTCAACCTCGTATCTCTTTTAATTCCTGAGATATTTTGCTCACAGTCACACAGGTAGACAGACTAACAGACTATGTTGCGAAAATCACTTTTTTGGGGTTCAGGGGACCTCAAAACGTGGTATATCCATCAAAATCTAGACAACCAATTTTGACATGGAACCAATAATTTCTCTCTATATATTAACAGGGTGCTACAGAGAAATGATTTAAAATTTTAGAGATAGAAACTCTAGATATTAATTAATATATGGACCGTTTATTTTGAAAGTGGTGTAAGTCCAATTTTTAAAAAAATCTGAGATACGCATAATTTATGCTTAATTTAATGTAAATTTTCTATGTATAACTAGCTAGTGGTAAATTCCTTAAAAATTCCCATGTTTTGTACAATTGAAAATTGGTCGGTAAAAGAAGTTGCATAATCGTTGATTATGAAAGTGGTGAAAGTCCAATTTGAGGTAGGTAGCTTAGCAGATGATTGCCTGTTAGTAGCCTGTTATTGTGCATTTGTTTATAAATTTGTTAAGAATTACTAACAGAGGCGTCATTTGTGGGGGGGAAGAGTATTTGCCCCCCCTCCCTCTCCTCCCTAGGTATTATTCTACGTAAATAAAATATATCTACGAAACTGTATAAAATTAAATAATTTAATTAAATACCTTTTGGCCAAATTTGAGATACCTATTTGTAAGGAAATTGAAGTGAGAAATTGAAAAAAAAAAGTTTGCCGCCCCCCCACCCCCTCCAAGGAAAAGTTGAAATGACGCCACTGGCTACGAGATTAGGTTACTTATTAAAATAAAGATATCAAGCAGTTATTTCTTCCGGTACATCATAAATATTTAAACACTGTCATCCATATACAGAGGATAAGTAAATTCTAGTAATATCTTGTAATTTGAACAATGTAATTAACGTCTAAAATTAAAAATAATACTCCTATTTTATATCGTGTCATTATTTGTAAAGAATATTGAATTAATATGAAGCATATTTGAAGTGATATTTGATTTTTCAAAATTGAAATTCAACGAAGTTTACAGTTGGTTAATTTTGAAAGTGATGTAAGTCCATTTGCAGTATTGTAATTATATATTAGTTTAGTCAAATTCGCCAAAAACAAATTTATATAACTAAATTAGATACTGATAAAGAAGTAGAAACATTCACCGATTACATATCATTTGCCCCGATTTTTAAATTAACAGATATGCAAACCTTTCATTTTCTCGAAACAATAGAAAATGGACTTACACCACATTCAAAATAAACGGTCCATATATAGAAGTAAGAGAAAGTAAAAAACGAATGTTTAATAAATTGATATTTGAAGATGATTTTTTAATTATATTTTTCTATGTGAAAATGTTCTCAAAGAGTATTAGAATTTGCAAGTGGAAAATTTTGAATTTTAAATTATTTCATAATCCAAAAAATATAGGACTTACCCAGTGCAGAGAGTCTTGACGTAAGCTCCTGAGATGGGGTTGCTCGGGCGAGAAGGTCGATGATGAAGGGAGAAGTCGACCTCTAGCAATAACCACCAGCTCTGTAAAAGACAAAAATTATTATTATTTTTTTACTAAATATGATTCGTATCTTTGGGCGTGAGTGTATGGAGAAAGAGAGCATTTACAAAAAATATTATAAGAAAAAATATTAATAATATTGGGGAAATGAGGGGGAGAGGTTTTTTCTAAACATGAGATATTAAAAGAGAGACTATGATTTTTCCCAAGAAAAATGTAATTAATATTTGCGATATGAACTAATAAAATTGAAATTGTCAAGGACTTAGGACTTACCTAGAGCAGAGAGCCTCGAAGTGCGCTCAGATGTTGATGCTCAAACGACAGGGTCGATGATGAAGGGAGAAGACAACCTCTAGCAACAGTCGCCCCTGTAAAGGATACAAATTATATTATTTGAAGAAAGACAGAGTTTACTAAAAAATATTATGGATAAAAGATTTCTAAGAGAAAATAGTATTAATAATTTAATTGGAATGGAAAATGGGAAATGTACAACCCTACCACCC
Organism: Euborellia annulipes; assembly: GCA_023213315.1. Taxonomy (NCBI): domain Eukaryota; kingdom Metazoa; phylum Arthropoda; class Insecta; order Dermaptera; family Anisolabididae; genus Euborellia; species Euborellia annulipes. The sequence continues at coordinate 29,225 of JAKCPI010015639.1, read as the reverse complement.
TCTGGTTTCATTATTGAAATTAATAGATAATTTTATAAATTAGAAAATATACAAATAAAATGTTAACCTTTAATGAAAAATCTGGTGTGACTGTTGCACAGCACACAACTTTCTCTTACCTTCGGTAATCGAAAGTTGTGTTCTGTGCTTGTCACACCAGATTTTTCGTGTCGACATATATTTGGTTTCCGCCGATATATTAAAATTCAAGATGTAAAATTTATAAGTATGGGAAAATATTTATATTTTGTTACCATGGCAACCATTTCTCCTATCTTTTCAATGAAGCACAAGAGTAAAGTGTGCTTCAAACAATTTTGAGGGCAAAACGAGAATATACATTTGAAAGAGCATCTAAAAAATAATTGATTTTTGAATTTTAATCAAAATCGTTAGAGCGAATTTTGAGAAAATTGAAAAAAACTGAAAAAGTACATCAGTAAAGTACTAGTACCCTTTGGCCGATTTTGATTAAAAGCTTATTTTTCCGGTCACGGGGGCTGCCTAACTTAAATATAAAATTTCAACCTCCTAGCTCAATTCCTTCATGCTTAAAATTGAACACACACACACACACACACACACACACAAGACAGACAGACACACAGACAGACAGACCATGTCGCGAAAATCACTTTTTTGGATTCAGGGGACCTCAAAACGTAAAGATCCATCAAAATCTCGACATCGAATTTTTGACATGAATCCAATACTTTCTCACTATATATATATTACATATATACATAGGTAAGAGAAAGTAAAAATGAAATATGCAAATAATAAATACCTTTTAATTGGAGTGTGTGATGTTTTATTTCGCAATAGAAGAGAGGCACTTTGCAGAGAGATGAGTTCTCGAGCTCGAGGTGAATCAAACTAAATGACTTGCTTGCTTGCTTATGCTTTTTATTTAAAAGTACTTTCCATTTGCGTAAATAATCTTTCTTTGATCATGATGATGACGAACATGGATGCTCTTCCTTCTGAAACAAAGAAATATTTATTTATTATTTTTTATCCTCTTCTATTTTAAATTCTAAATAAAGATTAATTTATTAAATAATTGTTTTATTTATCCCGTAATCCTTTCCTAAATATCTCTTACAACTAGAGTATATTGGAATATTTATATTAGGATAAAATTATTTAATTAATCTTATTTGTGCAAGTCACATTAAAAGTTGAATAAAAGTAAAAAAAAAAAAATCAAAAATTCAATGGAAATAAAATAAGTTTTTTTTTTAAGATTAGTTAAAAAATAATACTTAAGCCCTGTTTGGTTTTTTTCTAAAATAAATTATTTTTGGCGTAGCCAGACATCTTGTTGGGGGGGGACCCCTCGTTAAGGCGAGAGGGGGGGGGTTGCAATTAATATATACATAGAAATTAATTATTTATTTAAATAAAAAAAAAAATTAAATTAATGTAGTGGATTGGGGCGTTAAAAAAATAATTCCCAATGGGGTATTTGTTTGTTTTTTTATTTTTTTTTTCAATTTTTAGGACGGGGGGGGCAATGGCCCCTGCTCACTCCTGGCTACGCCCATGTATGAACTCAATTTTTCCTTTCCATCCTTCTTAGAATTTTTAATCATTAATTATAAATGCTTAATAAATTAACCAATAGTGTATTTGCATGAGAGAGAAATAGAGGGATGGAGGGAGACTGAGTTGCTTCTGCTTAAAATTTTTAAGACTTACTTTATACAGTCACCCTTAAATAATAAACCCCCTATTAAATAAATCGCTAAAGAGGTTGCAATAATTTTTTATTTTCTAATATATTCAATAGTTAAATTTAGATTCCTATGGAATTTTTTTATAATAAAATGCGAAATGTTATTAAGAAAAGATAAAACATTTTATTTTTTGGAAAAATTTAATAGAAATAAATATAATTGAATGAAATTTAACCTCCATCCCTCTCTCATATTTAATTATTAATTGAGAAGGGTTGAACAATTGAATAATGTTTATTTACCTGAGGAAGAGAAGTGAGAGATTGAGATGTTATGTTACTGTTGAACCGACGAGCGAGTTTTTAAGGTCTGAGCCTGCCTCTCCCCGCTCTGAACTCGCCCGCGGGGAATGCAGTCCTCTTTTCGAGTTGGGGAGCGAAAATCTAAAACAAGAGATAATAATAAAAAATTATTTATTTTTATTTGTTAAATAGGAGTAGAAAAAAATCTCAAAAAAATGAAATTGTCATTTAATAAATAACATTTGAAGCATATTTATTTAAATTATCAATGGAGTTTCAATGCAATAGAAAAATAAAATAGAATAGAATCAATTAGACTTTTGGCCCTCGGGGGTTGGTGTAGGGGTTAGCGTGCTAACCTCGTATACCAAAAGTCGCAGGTTCCAAATGGCTTAAATAAGAATGCCTGGACCCCAAATATGTATATTAATCAATAACGGGTATCGTAAAAGTCTTATATGGTCTGAGCTGCCATAAAGACTATGTGAATGTGAGTGTGAAAGAGGAGGGTTAAATAAAAAATCCCCAACATTAAAAATTAGAATTAAGACAATGGCCTTCTTCAAAATTTGAGATTTTATATAATTTATTTTATTGCAATGGTTTCTTTTCCAACTCCACCACCCTCACAACCAACCACCCTTATGACTACATAAATGTCTAAAGAAAAATCATATAAATAATAATTATGGTTGAGTTAGTGGCTGTAGATATTGCAATGTTGGGTAGCGAGGATGCAGCCAAAGAGGTTTTGGACCAAAGAAAACAACAATTCCAAGTGAGACGTTTCGGCGAAACTTTTATTTTGCCATCTTCAGTCCTTCAGGAATTTTTTCATGTGCATATTCATTATGCACATGTGTCATTTGGCCAAGTCGGTTTTTTAAAAATTTCTACTATGATTAAAGTATACTTTAATACTTCGAAACTCACTGAGCCATTGCCCTCATAGTAGAAATTTTTAAATAAAGATTATTTTATTAAATAATTGTTTTATTTTCCCGTAATCCATGTTTAAATATAAAAGTATATTAGTATGTTTATCGAGTAATTAGCTAAGCTTCAAATGGGGAATTAATACAATTTTAATTAGAATTTTTACTTCAATTCATTCAGATTTGTTTCTAATTTGAAAGGTAAAATTCGGTTTTGTGCAATTTTTTTAAGGGTTTGTTTCTTTTTGATAATTTTTTTTTTATTTTAACAAATCTTTCTATTTAAAAAGAAAATTGAGTGATTTTTATAGAAATGAATAAATAATTCAAGTAATTTTCCCCTCCATCCCTCTTGACATATTTAATTATTAATATAATAAGGGATGAACAATTGAGAAATTTATTAGAAAAATAAAGATATTTTGAAATTGTCTGTTCTTTAAATTAAATGATAAAGAATTTTATATAATTTATTTAAATCAATGGCTATTTTAAGCCACCCCCCCAAAAAAAAAAAAAAAAACACCTTCATTACTACACTACATTACCGATCGAAGAGAAAAACATCTTTTTTATTAGATTAGACAAAAGTAATTAAAAGGAAATCAAGTACGAAGATAGGTAAAAAAATATTTTTTATATACTGTAAATAGAAATAAATATTTAATATAGACTATTATCTGAATTTCTAATTTTAATTATAATATTTCTAAAGGAGACGATATACAAACAAACCCATTGCACGGAAAATGAATAAATCAAAAAATAGAAAAAATTCTAACAGGTCATTTCGATCGATCATAGCGTAAAAATAATTTAAAAAAAAAAATCGTCCGAATTGATGAAACTTTTAATTAAAGGAGGCGAGTGGAGAAACTGGTTAAGGAAAGAATCCATTCAGAGAGAAAAAAAAAATTCCACCTCTAAAAATCTCACTTATTAGGTCTACTATACGATTGACGAGAGATAAAAATTTAAGAATTTCTATTTTGATTTATTTAATTATAATTTCTTATTAAATATTATAGGAGAACTAAATTCTCGGTTAGAAGGGTGGAGGGTGACAGGGGCAGTGGATGCATGTGCCCCGGACGGCAGATATCAGGGGGCGGCAATTAAAGAAAGATTTACTAAAAAAAAAAGGGAAAATTATATGAATTTTGTATAGAAAATTTTAAGGAGAGGGCGACAAATTAAATTTTGCTCCCGCTAAAAAATCTCCTAGTTCCGGCCCTGGAGGGTGACAAGGGATAGAAAGTAATAACTTTCATTTGCTTAAAAGTAAAAAATTAAAAAAAAAAATAATAATAATAATAGTAATAATTTTCTATTAAAATTTAGTTTTTGAAGAAAAATACTGTTTTGTTTATTAGAAGGGGTGATTTACACCCTTTCTCACCCTCCGCCCTTGGGTATCGACTCCATCATAGCGTTTTATTTAAAAACTGGATAATTTTATAAGTATATTTTAAGAGATGAAAATAGAAATTTAATTAATTATGCAAATGAGATATGAAAAGATTCATTACCGTAATAATTAAGATGACCAGACGGGGGCTAACGAGTTTGGGGGATGAACGTTTTATTTGCACACACAATATAAAAGAAATAAAACACACAAGGGAGAGATTGAGAGAGGAGCCCAAATGACTGAGTCTTGGCTCGGCTCAAATACATTTAAAGCCAGGCAGATAGGCAACAAGCAAAGCAGGCATCGATCGATAGAGAAATAGCATTGCTCTCTGAACGAAATTATCAAATAAGTTCTCGATTTATAAAAATTCTTTTCACTTGCAAACTAACGGGGTTTTATTCCGTTGGAAATAAATTCGGAATTAAATAACTATTAAGACTCTCTTTATTTACCCAACCTTAAAACACACCCCTCCATTTAAATAAATACTTCCAAGTGATATTTATTGTATTTATTTATTTATAAGGGATAAATTCGAAGTGAAATAATTTTTAAAAGACTCTCTTTATTTACCCACCCCCGAATAGAAAATATTTACTCATTGCCCTACCAATCATTTCTATAGACCTAATATAGAAAGCAGATAATTTTTTTATTTTTAATAGAAGTATTATTTCTAAGTTCGGACCCCAGGCAGTCCGATGATTTTATTTAAGCCACTTGGCTACCAAATGGCTTAAATAAGAATGCCTGGACCCCAAATAAATATAAATTATATAAATACGAGTATTGTTTAAAGTCTTAAATGGCCTACGTTGCCGAAAAGACTGTGAATGTGTGTGTGAATGTGAGTGTGACGAGAGATAAAAGTTTAAGAAAGCAACCCTCCTATTACTACTGTTAATTAATATAACTGTTGAGAGCTGAATTAAAAAAGAGAGTGAGGGAGATTTTTATAAATTTATGATATTCAAATATTATAAAATGAAGGGGTTGTTAAACTCGAGATATTAAAATAGAGAGAATCCCAGGAAAATGAAATTATCATTTGTGATATGAAATTATAAAATGAAAAAATTTGATTGTCAAAACTCACCTATCGCAGATAGAAGTGCCCTGAGATGGGGATGCTTCAGCGAGAAGGACGATGATGAAGGGAGAAGTCGACCTCTAGCATTAGACACACCTGTAAAAAAAAAATAAAAATTATTTTTTCTTATTAAGTATGATTCGTGTGTTTGTGTGTAGAAAGAGAAAGTTTAAAAAAAAAATGATAATAATATTTTAATTAGATTGGAAAATGTTCACCCCTTACCGCCCTCTGTTAACATTATTAAAAATAATAATAGAGTTTTAAAAAGAAATGTTAATCACAGTTATTATTACTTTTTTATATCATTGACGAGAGATAAAAGTTTAAGAATTTCTATTTTCAATTATTAGCTAAATTCTCTGCAATAGGGGTGGAGGGTGAGGAGGGAGAGAAAGTAATCAATTTCCTTAAATGTAAAAATTTTACAAAAAATATAATTTTGTATTAGTATTAAGTAATATATTTCAAGACAGAAAAAACAAAATAGAAATTTAATTCGTTATCAAAATGAGATATGCAAATATTTATTATCTTAATAATAAAATGACCAGACGGGGAGTAAATGAGTTTGGGGGATGAACGTCTTGTTTGCACAAATAACAACACAATAATAAATAAACAAAACACACGAGAGAGAGAGAGAGAGAGGAGAGAGAGAGCAAGAGCTCCATGTAAAGACTCGTGTCTCGTCTCGAATACAACTGACACGCAGGCTGCTAGCAACCAAGCAGGCATCGATCGATAGATAGATCGCATTTCTCTCTGGGCGCCCAACCCCTTATCACCCTCTAGGTTTTATCATTAAAAAAGGATAATTTTATAAATATATATGTTAAGAAAGAAAATACAAAAATTAAATGTTAACCCTTTATGCAAATTATAAATACCTTTTAATTGGAGTGAGTTGAGGGGTGTATGTCCTTTTATTCTCACTAATAGGAAGAATCGCAATAGAGGAGATTTTTGCACAGAGATGGCTCCTTCCTCGAGATGAATTCAACTAAAAGACTTGCTTTGAGTAGGTTTACTTTTTTAAAAATAATTTGCAATTGCGTATGTGCTGTTTATTTTATAATAATGATGAATAATGATGACGAACATGGATGTTTTTTTCTAAGGTCTCTCTCTCTTCTGAAACAAAGAAATATTATTGTATTATTAAGCTATTATTTTTCATCCTATTCACTCATTAAATATTCAATAAAGATTATTTTATTAAATCATTGTTTTATTTATCCCTTAATCCTTTCACAAATATTCTTTTTAATTATAATCCTAATATTGGAATATATATATTTGCAGAATAATTATTTGACTCATCTTATGAAATATCTTATTATTTGGGCTAGTGGTATTATAAATTTAAAAAAAAATCAAAATTTCAATTTTATGTAAGAGCATCTAAAAAATAATTTTTTTTTTGAATTTTAATAAAAATCTAAAAAAACTGAAAAAGTACATTAGTAAAGTACTAGTACTTTTTGGCCGATTTTGATCAAAAGCTTATTTTCACTTCCTAGCTCAATTCCTTCATGCTTTAAATTGAACCCAGACAGACAGACACACCGACAGACCATGTAGCGAAAATCACTTTTTTGTATTCAGAGGACCTCAAAACGTGTATATTAGGGGTATGACTTTTTCACAACCTCGTATTCCTGGATCATAACTTGATGAACTTTTACTAAAGATTGATTAATTTTCGAGATCTATTCATTTAAATAAGATTTGTCTAAATATACTCACAGATTTGTTAAATATAATTTTATATAATCGATAATGACAAATAAAAGTGAAATTAAAAATATGAACAGATTTATGCTGAGGAACTTTGACAGATGGTACAATTTTCTATCTCTCTAAGATTTAGAATTCAGGGTTATTCTATCCTAATTAGCTCACGGGATATTATTTAAACCCCTACCACTGTGCTAAGGGCCAAGAACGAGAATGAATTTAAACATTCAGATGCTTTAAACATAATTAAAATTGATGAAGATAGGGTTATTAAAAATCTATCTTTTTTTATTAGTTCTTTAATGAATTCTTTAAGATAATTTGTATCAATAAAAGATTCTAAATAATAAATTTCTAGTTTAATTGGAATGTAAAATTAATTTAGTCCCTTGTGGAGGAAATCTAATTAGTTTTAAGAAAATTTTTGAAATCCTCAAACTTAAAAGGCGATGAGCCACGTGTTCCTGTTTTGCAAATGAGTTCAAAATTTGAAGACATTATTTTTTAATGCAATGGAAAAGATCTCCCTTTATATTATAAATAACATTTAAATTATAAATGTCTTTTCATTCTTGAACTTATTAATTAGTAATAAGATTTGCAAATAGAATATTTAAATTTTTTACTAGTTTTTAATTTAAGCTGACCATTTAATAAAAAGAAAAAAAATCCATTTGTATATGAAATAGTATTTTTTAAATTATTTTTTTCAACTCACATGTATGTGTTTATTATTTTCAGATGACCCTCGTCGACTTGGCCGCTGAATGACATACGGAGGATCCTGAAACAAAGGAAAATTATTTAATTAGTATATTAATTAAAAGAATTTTTATTAAAAAAATTATTTTTTCTTATTTATTCGAAACGTATGTTTATGTGTAGAAAAAAGAGTTTACAAAAAAATGAAAAATAAAATTGATAAACGATTTTTTTACACTTATTTTTAAGGAAAAATATTAAAGATGTACGCCCGTTTACACCCTCTGATTTCAAGTTTTAAGGCAAAGGATAATTTTATAAAATGTTTTAAGAAGAAAATACAAAAATAAAATGTTAACTCTTTATGCAAGTGAAATATGCAAATTATAAATACCTTTTGATTGTGGGGAGAGGAGGTGATGATGTGTGATGTTTTATTCTCACTAACAGAATCGTAAAAGAGCAGAGGCACTTTGCAGAGAGATGGACTTAATCGACTGGCCCCTTGGCCCTCTTGACGCAGATGGATTTGCTTTTTTAAGACCTCTCTTCTGAAACAAAGAAATATTTTTTTTTTTTTTTTTTTAAGTATTAAATAAAGATTATTTTATTAAATAATTGTTTTATTTTCCCGTAGTCCTTTCCTTTCCCATGTTTAAATATAAAAGTATATTGGTATGTTTATCGGATATTTAGCTTAGCTTCAAATGGGGAATTAATACAATTTTAATTAGAATTTTTACCTCTATTCATTCAGATAATGGATTATTAGAAAATATTTTTTTTTAATTAAATACTTGATTTGTTTCTAATTTGAAAGGTATAATAATTCTTTTTGTCCAATTTTTTTTAAGGGTTTGTTTCTTTTTGATAATTTGTAAAAATGATTGAACAATATTTTTTTTTTTTTAATCTTTAAATTAAAAAAAAAAATTAAGTGATTTTTATGGAAAATTTCATAGAAAAGAGTAAATGAGTATATATTCAAGTAATTTGCCCCATCCATCCCTCTCGACATATTTAATTATTTATTAATTGATAAAGGATGAAGAATGAAGTTCTTTTAGAAAAATTAAGAAATTTTGAAATTGTTTGTTCCCTAAATTAAATGATAAAGAATTTTATATAATTTTTTTGATTCAATGGCTATTTTAACCCACCACCTCCAGAAAAAACCACCCCTATTACTTTACTACATTACATTACCGATCGAAGAGAAAAAACTTTTATTAGATTAGACAAAAAGTAATTATTATATCTTTTACATTACAAAGAAATCAAGTAAGTAGCTAGTTAAAAAAAAAAAATAGCGTTAAAACAAATTAGTAAACAATACTTTCTCTCTCTATATATTTCATATATAGGGTAAGAGAAAGTAAAAATCATCTGAATTGTTTAAACTTATAATTAGAGAGGGTGAGTGGGGAAACTGTTTAAGAAAAAAATGCATTCAGACAGCGGAAAAAAAAATTTCATCTCTAGAAATCACACTTATTACACTGACATGAGATAAAAGTTAAGAATTTATATTTTCAATTATTTAATAATTAGTAAATATTATCGGAGAGCTAAATTCTCTGTTATTAATTGACAAGGGATGAGGGGACGACTTTCCACGTTGCCTTCCCATCAACCTCTACATCGAGCATTCAATTTAGAGGCAGACATCCCGGCTAAATTCCCGAATATACGCCACACCCCACGGCCCCCTTCCACCAGCTCTACAATTGTTACTTCTAAATTTTTTATATAATAAAAATATAAAATTATCATACTTATATTGAATTAATATAGATATAATTTATATTAGGCTATTATATAAAAAATTAAAGTATTTATGCACATTTTTACTCACAAAAATTTGTAGTCTTCTCTCACGTCAGCGGACACGCAGGCCAGGCCACCAGTGCATTCTTCTTACAAGTACTTGATTCATCCAAGATGCGAATATCTGCAAATAAAAAATGCATTATTATAATTATTGTTAAATAAAGCTTGGAAATGATATTATGTAGCCTAATTAAATTAATAAAAGTGATTATTATTATTATTATTATTTATTTATTTAGATTATACATACAGTACAAGATGAGAGGAGAGAGAAAAAGGAAAAAAATAAAATTTACATACTATTGTTAAGAAGGCATATTTATCAGTTGGCAATGGGGCACCTCCCAAAATCCAATTATTCGTTCAGTACGAAGGCTCTGGTCTTCATAGCACCATCCATGAAGAAGAGACTGCTCATTTGGGTTTCTTGGGTCAGAATGTCCGGAAACTGGTCCTCAGACACCCGCAAAAAGTCCGAAAGGAAGTGCCTTCGGACCGGGTCATAAATTGGACATTTTATTACAACATGGTATAATGTTTCATGTTCTTGAAGATTGCATAAGGTGCAGAGCTGTTTTTGGTCTATAAGGTGGGTGTTGCTCTTCACCGTAATCTTGAGGGTATACTGACCCGCCACTCTAACCTGGGCAAATAGTCTTGTAAATGGGAATCTGGCTTTTTTTGTTAGATATTCTTGGGGACCGAATTCGTTTGGAAGTGGTGGTAGAAAAATATTTCTGTAGTATAGACTGAAATTGGATCTATTAATGTATTCCACATCTTTGCTGATCAGTCTTTGTTTAAAGTCATCCAGTGGTCCTCCCAGCAAATGCCGTATTGTTGAAGGGTCGTCGATTGCAACGGTGCCGAATCCGGCCTCATTTAGCAATGCCTTCACCTGACCTAGCCAATTGTATTTGATATTGGACGACTCTGCCAAATCCATCATTCTCACGAAGCAGACCCTTGGGTATCTGTTGGCTTCCATCGAAAGAATCTTGAGAATCCAACGTAGAGTAAGCTTAACCACGGAGTGGGAAAGATGAACCAACCCTGTCTCGAGCCTGACCACAGAATTGGGGGTGCTTCTGGGAAGGTGAAGTAGTTTTTTAAAAAAGTAAACTTGGGATTTTTCAATGCAGTTGCAATAACGGAGAGACCATATGGGGGATCCATATAATAGAGTATTTCTGGCCATCGAGAGATATAACTTTAGCTGAGAGTCCCAACTTTTGCATTTAGATTTGGCTAATATGTCGAGCACCACTCCAGATGCCATGCGAGCCCTCGCAAGAGCGTTGTTGGCAGCTTCCAAAAAGACTCCAGATCGAGCGAAAGATACGCCAAGGTAGGAAAAACCGGAAACACTGTCGATTATATCTTCGCCTAATTTAAAAACACTCTGTCCGCTGGGTCTCCCTTTGTGGAAAATGAGAATTTTACTTTTATTGGTGTTTATTTTCAGCTTGTGATCTTCGCTGAATTCATGAAGTGCGTTGAGTCCTCTCTTCACATCGGATGGTGATTCACTAAGTAGCAGAAGATCGTCAGCGAACAGCAAATTGATCACATTGGTTGAGGGGCCAATATTGACACCTACAAAGTTGTGGTTTAGAAGATAGTTCTCTAAATCGGAAATGTAGAGGGAAAACAACAGTGGGCTGAGCGGATCGCCCTGCAGAACTCCTCTAGACACATCAATTGACTCCGATAATTTTCCATTAGTTTTTTATCCTAGCGTTTGCTCGGTCGTATAGGCCTTTCATGATGGCAATCATTTTTCGGCTTATCCCTTTGCTAAAAAGCTTTTCCCAGAGTTTGTGATGGGGAACAGAGTCGAAAGCTCGTTCGAAGTCCACGAAAACCGCATACAGACGGCCTCTCGGCTTACGAAGATAGAATTGTATGATGGCGATAATAAAAGTGATGTTAATTTTGAAATAGGTAAAGTCATTTATAATAAAAAATAAATTCCTGATTTCCAAATCCCTAATTAATAAATACAATTAAAAGAAAGAATGAAGTGGGAGAAGAAATTTCAATTATTTATCATTAGCTCAACTTGTAATTAATAATAAATAATAATATAAATAAAATGAATGGGGCCTTCTCAAGATAGTTAATGTTTTTTATCTAAAAGAATTTTCAAAAATTGCTCCAATTATAATTTTTAAATTGCGAGTCAGTGACGGCGCTACGGGGGGCTAGGGGGGCATGCGCCCCCCCCGGCAAGGATCTCTGCCCCCCTGGATGCCCCCCCCAATCAGCTCGAAAACAAAATAAAAAAATTTCTAAAATTATTCACTTTTCCTTAAAAAAATGTAATTTAAGTTTTAAGCTTTTTATTTCAATGTAAAAAAAGAAAGATTATTTTTTTAAATTCTTTATTTTAATAAATAAATTTAGTTACTCTCTGGTTAGTCTCAAGTTTTTGTCAAGTAAATATCTTTCTTTTGTGCCAGTAAAATGTCATCGAAAAGAAAAAAAATATCCGATAACTTTACCAATCGAATTGAAATAAATAGAGACGGGGTCTAAATGGCCTTCGATGCCGAAAAAGACCTAAATTAAAAAAAAAAAAACTTTATTAAGCCCCAATCTAAAAAAAAATTTTCTACTTCGAGTACAAATGTAAATCCACCAGCTATGAATCAAGCTCAAGTGATTCAGAAGAAATTGATACTGATTTTGAGAAATTCTGCGCATAGCCAATATCTTTCAGAAAAATTTCTGGGCTTTCATATTTCTCAGAAGCAGGGCCGCAGACAGGGGGGGGGCAGGGGGGCTATATCCCCGGGGCCCGGGTCCTCCGAGGGGGCCCGGGCCCATTGCGCTCCAACCTAAAAATTCTAATAAAAATTAATTTTCATGGTTAAAATTTCAATTAAAAAAAATCATTTCTTGAAATTTTTTCCCTCAGAGGGCCCGGGCCCTTAAAGCTCAATATTTATCTTAAAATTTCAATTAGAAAAAAACATTTTCTTGAAATTTTTTCCCTCAGAGGGCCCGGGCCCTTTAAGCTCAAATCTTAAAATTTAAATTAGAAAAAAAAAATTTTCTTGAAATTTTTTTCTCTCAGAGGGTCCGGGCCCTTTAAGCTCAAATCTTAAAATTTAAATTAGAAAAAATAATTTTCTTGAAATTTTTTTTCTCAGGGGCCCCGGGCCCTTTAAATCAAGTTTCAATCATCTTTTCACGACTCAGGATAGCTAAAAACGCAGATTTCAGTGGCTAATTTTCAAAAATTTTCCATACCCCCAGATTCCCCCGGAAAACCTCTGTCCGGGTCGGGCCTCGATAAATTATTGTAACTCTTTTTTTTTCAATGGTTGTGTCAAAAACTGTGTAAAAAATTGTTGGCATGAAGGCCACAATAGCCTTTTACCTAAGTTCTAAATTTTTTTTTTTTAATTTTTGTGGGGGAGGGGGGCCGTATTAGTAAGTGGCCCCGGGGCCCGTCAAGTCTGTCTGCGGCCCTGCTCAGGAGATAGGAAGCCTGCCAACCAAAAATGAAAATATTTCCCTGTACGGCTGGTGGTGTGACATTATTTAGATCCTCATTAAAATGTATATTGCCCTTGGAATCTTTTGAAGCACACTTTACTCTTGTACTTTATAGGAAAGATAGGAGCAATGGTTGCCAGAGTAACATTTTATCATATTTATTAAATTTACATCTTGAATTCTAATGTTCCATACTGTTGGAAACTAAATATACGCCATTGTCCACTAGAGTCCAACCGAAACAAGATTTTCAGCCGAATCCGAATTTTGGCTTTCAATTTTAGTTTCGACCGAAATCGAAACTTGTTTTAAACTTTTTCTTAAAATTTCCTATACAAAATTTATCTTTTATTTTTAGTAAAATTTCCATTTTTCCCTCTTGCGAAAATCATTTGACCTTTTTTTTCAAGTGCGAATTTCACTCGACGTTTGTTTTTTTTTAGTATACGAGCATAATCCCATCTTTTCAAACTCAGGTTTCGGGGAGGACGAAGTTTCGGCTGAAATTTGGTCGAAACTGGCCGATGTAGCCTATATATTTATTGACTGCCCCCCCTGTTGATAAGTTTGCCCCACTCCTGCCCCCCCCACTGAGAATAAGCTAGCGCCGTCACTGTTGCGAGTCCATGATTTAATTAAACATTTTCTAATTGCTCTAATTGACAAATGATTTATTTATAAATAAATTTCTTGAAAAGGCTCCAGGTGCAAAGAAAGATAAAAATAAATTACATAAGGGTGTATCAGGGGAAGGGTGAAAAAGGTCCAAAAAAATCTAAGAAAATTTCTACTCTTAAAATAAGTAAAATAAATTCCTGAGTTCATAGAGCCACCCTGAATTAAAATGAACATTTCTTATTAATATTAGAGATTGCAGTGGAGAGTTTTTTAGATTAAAAATTAAACACTTACAAAGTCGAACGTTTTCAGAAAAAGACGATGTCTAAGTTGAGATATTCTTGTTTTATCGGCCTGTTTCTTTTGATAATGCACTCCATATGATTGTTCCAGCAAATAATCTCTTAATTATCGCGAGATTTTCACTCTTCGTCTTAATTAACTGCCGCTGAGTTGTCCGTTTTTAGTCTGAAAAATATAAAAAAAGGAATATATTTAAAAATGCAGTTATTTAGAATAAATTATTAGTATTGATTAAATTAATGAATCGGCTGTCCTAGGTTTGTGTCCTAATTTTAATTATAAATTATATGTTGTAATTATATTTCCCTGTCAACGAATGAAATAATTAAAAGACATTCTAACATAAGAATTCGCAATTAAATAAGTTATTTCCCGAGTTTTTTCCTTAAAAAAAATTATTTGCAAACTCTAATGATAGTACTTTCACTGTAGTAAGTTCACTGGCACTCGAGTCAAAGATGTTCAATTCAATTTTGTTTGGATTAAAGTGAAAATTAAAAACGTTGATTTACGTCTTTTATGTAGCTGCATTTCCGTATGATTTATCCATCCCTCGTGATGCCGAATTCCTTATCAGGAGATCCTGGAACAAAGATTTTGATTATTTGTCATTTCTATGAAAATATTAAATACATTTGCTGTTTCATTAAAGAAAAGATAAGACTTTTTTATTTGAATTAAACTATTGCATTTCTATCTAATTTTGATATTAAGTGTCATATTTTTTTAAGTGAATTTTTATTTAACCCAATATCCTAAAATTTCCTCATTTATTTGCTACTATATATATATATATATATTTTTTTCTCAGACGAGTTAATCCATGCTACTAGAGATTGGCAGCGGTCAGAGAAAACAAAATAAAATATTATATTATTATACATATTGATAGTAAGTAAAAATATTCCAGCCCGACTGGGCTTTAAAAGTTTTAGATAAGAATAATTCATCCCTTGGTTTTGCTTGTATAAAAAAAATAAATATTTTCAAATATTTAAATAAAAACATTGAAATTAAATTGTGCCATCAGAACAAGACGTCAGTCATCGTTCTCCGGGAGCAAATTGTTTTGAATTCTGATAAGATTTTAAATTATTTTTTTTTTTTTTACCAAAGGGACATTTCCTTAGCTAATTTAAATTATATTATTATTAATCCTCCTCCCCGCTATTCTGACTTTCCACGATGTTGCCTTCCCACTAACCACGACATCGGGCATTTAATTTATAAACACAAACCCAGGCCAAATTCTCTAATATATTTAATTTAAAAAAGATAATGTTGAATTGATAATTAAAAAATTTTCTAGTTTTTCAAATCACGCATTGATTTTAATAAATGAAAAAAAAAATGAAATTTTATTATTAGAGTCCTAGACTGAATAGATAAAATATTAAAATATATAAAAGTAGTTTTATACCGTTCAACGAAATTTTCCTTCTATTTTAAAAAATCATTAATTAAAACAAAAAAAGATCATAAGTCAAACGTCATAAAGTTATATAATATATATGAAAGTAAGTGTAAAGGAAGGCCGAATTATAATCAGATGATAAAAAAAAAAAATTATAGGCTTATGTCTGCCCGGACTATTTTATTTTCACCTTGTCAGCTCGAACTAAACGTCATCCATCTTCAAGACAAGGTTTGTTAAAATTTTCACTGCCTACTTCAGTTGTTAAGATGGGTAGAATATTTATTAGTCCTGCCTTTCCTTTTGATTAGCTCCCATCAGAGTAAAATATATATATATAATTGATGGATTCAAAGCTCGAAGAAAAGTAGGCAATCGACAAGTTCTTTGGTCCAAATCACGCCTAAATTTAAAAATAAAAACAACATTTATTTGAAAAAATATAAAATGCCTTAAAATAATGAGTGATTAAATTTTTTCATTCCTCTCTTTACTTTATTTATTTAAGACAAATAGTAGATATTATAGAAAAAATAAAGTGATACAAAATAATAAACTCACCAAATAGGAAAGCGAGATTACAAGGAGTTTATCTGGAATAATAAATAGATGTATCTTGGACGAAATTCTGAAAATAAAAAAAAATATATATACAGGAGAAAATATATTTAAAAATTAGTATAACATAAATTTCAATTTATTAACGCTTACCTTATTTAATGATATTTAATTTCTTTGAAAGCTTAAGTCCTCTCTATCATTTATTTTTGAAAATGAATATAATTCCATTTCTATTTCGTTTCATAAGTCAGACGTCAGAAAAATAAAAGGAATGGAATGAAATGGAAATTATATATATATAGATTGAAGGATCAAAGCACGAAGCAAAGCAGCTGACATCAAGTTATTTAGTGTAAATCACACCTAAAATTAAAAATAAAATGAGCATTTAATAAAGATTTGCATTTGAAAAAATATAAAATGGCTTAAAATAATGAGTGATCAAAATTCATTTGAAAATAGAGAAGGTAAGTAAAGATCCAATGAATCTGACATATTCTGATTGAATGACACTTTAATTATTTCATAAATTATTTATAAAAATGGATAATAATGGATCGAAAAAAAGGAAATGTTATTAAATCATTTGTTTCTGTGGTTAATGAAAAAATTTAAATGTCAAATTTAAAGCGAAGAGTCAATGATTTAATAAAATAAATAATCTATTTAATTTATATAATTTACATATCGAAATTAAATTGAAAATGAATATTAAATGATTAAAAGAGAGGAAATATTAAAAAAATGAGAATAAAATTTGACAGACAGACGGAGGTTATCCTGTTGAATCATGAGTTTATAATATTTGACTTGTTTCCTTTAATGATTTAATTGAAAATAATAATCTTGAACCAATTAAATAAATATTTAAATGCATTACTGACCTTAAATAATTAAAATAGTTGCGAATAAATATAAATCAGCCGATGTGATGAGAGAGAAAATTTTAGACAGCCAAAGTCATGGATGAGAAAAAGAGACGAGGCATTCGCTTCAAAATAAAATAATAATTAAATTTATTAATTTTATTAATTTAAAAAATTATATACTTATTATTTAATAAATATTAAAATAAATGAAAGTAAAAATTTTTTAAAACTCAACATTCAAGTTTTACCAACCAGATTTTAGTTGGCAGCACTGTATCTGAGAGGAATAATTTGAAATATGGCGGCTTATTCAATTTGAGATCCCATTTTTAAATGGAAATGAATAAATGTTGAATTAGAATATAAATAAATCTTCTTCTTCTTCATTCATCGCCTTAATTCCGAGGTGCGGGGTCGGCGGTTTCAGGGTTTTCGCGACCGGGAAGGAATAGAACAGGCCGGCCCCGTCGCACGGTCTGACGCCTGTTGAAAATATAGAAGGAAAGAGACTGACATGCAAAGAACTGAAGTACTGCCAGTCCCAGCTAGGGCAGCTCGTGGTCGCCATCCACGTACCCACAAGATGTGGGCCCTTGAGCAAAGAATATAAATAAATATTTATTACAATATATTATTGCTATTAAGTCCTTCGGGAAAGGTTGGCAACATGGCCAAAATCATTTCCTTAAATATTTTTAGAGAGCTTCACCGTTATTGAGCAATTTTTGTAATAGATATGGCTGTGTATTTGGTTGCATATCAAGAAACGTTGCAGAAAAAATTTTAAAACTCAAATTAATCTTATAAAATACTCACTAGCGCTTCCAGGGTAGGGGACACCCATAGGGTCCCCCCCCCCCCCCCCCCCCAGAAAGCTCCCTGTCCCAAGAAAAATTGAGAAAATATGGGGCCAGGCCCCTCGGGGATAGCTGGTCCCATGCCCCCCCCCCCCAGCGAGGGTGGCTGGTCCTATGGCCCCTCCCAGCCGAATTCTCCAGTTACGCCCATGGCGACACCCCCACCACTTTGGACAAAAAATATTAATATAATATATTTTAAAATAATAAGTCTCCTGAACTCTATTTTTATTATTAAAAAAATTTTTTAAATTATTAAAAAAAAAGAAAAAAAAAAGAAAAAAAAAAATATAGAGGAGCGCCAGAGTACTTTTTCTCCGGTGTTTTAAAAAAAAAAAAAAAAAATCAAGAGAGCCCCCCCAGGCAAACCGTTCTCCTCAAATCAAAAGTTGTGTGGTAAGATTTTCATTGGTTAATTCAGATAAATTTAATTAAAAAAAAATGCATTTAACTTTTAACTTTTTATTTACATAAAACTTAAACTGAAATGCCAGAGATCTCTCTAACTATATTTATAATAACTATTTATAGTAAATTACAGTGTTTTTTTTTATTTCTTTTAAATTAAATTATTCTTTCATACAATATCTATAAATGTTCGTGTTTTTATTCATTCGGTATTTATTATTTCTTCTCCCTCTTCCAAAATAAAAAAAGTTTTTTCTTTTAAAGAGGGTTAAGATTACAAAGAAAAAAAAAAACATAAGAGTAGACAAAAAAATTATAAAATAATTTGTTTGCTAGAAGTGAACATCAAATATGTATATATATGTATATATATGCCATACAATTAAAAGAAATGATCAAAATTTCATTAAATCTGGCAAAGAAAAAAAATTTATGAGATTTTTTTACATTCATACTTTCATATTCATGCCCTTATAAACATACACAAGCACGCACACAAACACTCGAGATGATGATGATGATGATGATGAGAGTTGCCAGTCATTGCTAAGGCAGTATAATCACGCGATGATATTAAATATATATATATATATATACGTATATATATAAATAAAAACTCAAAGGAATGAATATGAGGGCATTTCATGAATTTTCAAAATCGATTGAAACTATGATATATATATACATGTATATATAGATAAGAAGCATGTATAAAATTTAAACAAATTAATATATATATATATGTATATATATACATGTATATGTATTGAAGATAATAATTATTTCGCTAAAAAGAATTTACAACATATTAGGTACTAGATAAATATAATGTTTTTAGGAAATTAACTCTATTATACAAATGAGTATTTATAAAATGATACATTTGCAAAAATAATCAAAATCACCCGCAATTCATTTCTTAACATGAGACACAATCAAAGGCAGTGAGTTAAAACAAAAAAAAAGTTAGTTAGAATCGATTTTGTTTGTTAATTGATTAAGGATCACCTGCAGAATAGTTACGCTAGCTTAATTTACAAATGGTTATAAATTGTAAATTTTTTAATTCAAACGGCATTGCGTCTAAATATTTTATAATTTGTTTTTTTTTTCTTCTCTCCAAACAAATTATAAATAGTATCGCTATCACAAAAAAATATTTTTTTTTTTAGGAAGATAGGGAGAAAAAACGAGCATTTATCTTCTTATTTTCCTAATTTGCAAATCGCAGTTTTTTTTATGTAGATAAATTAATTAAAAAATAGCAAAAGGAACAAAATTTAATTCTTTACCCCTATTATCCTCCTACACTTCTTGAATGCGCCACTGCCTATTCGCTTCCCCTAGACCAGTGCTCTAGATCAGGGCTTCTTATAGTGGGCCGCGGCTCCCTAGGGGGATGGATTACCCTCAGGGGGGCCGCGAAGGGTCTCAAATGTAACAAATTATTATTGATAAATAAGTTTAAATACTTGAATTATAATTATAAAATTTCAAATAATATATTGAAATGTAATATATTTTGCAAATTTATTATTATAAATAGTTTTTAACCAATCTGAATTTAAAAAAGATAGGAGGGGACCGCATGCAAAAAAAAAAGACTGCTCAAATGATTGGAGTTGAGGGAGAAAAAAATTTGGGCCCCCCCTAAAAAAAAAGGGCCACTGATCTTTCACGGGGGCAAACAAGTTCAAGAATCACTGGCCCTAGATGATCACAAAATTTTTTTTTTTTTTTTATAGGAATACATGATTTGTTTTCAGTTATAAAAATATTTTACTAAAACTAGAAAATAGTTAGTTTTATAAAACTTTCATAGGAAGTCGATTTAGTCTTGATCAATATTAAAAGATGACATTATTATTTATATATATATATACCGAGCTGGAGATCGGTGTTTGTTTTTATTTTTTTGATAAAATTGGAAAAAGTAAAAAAGTACATCAGTAAAGTACTAGTACTCGAATTTTCGCAAAGCTGAGGTCTTGATACTGAAAATATTATATATTTAAAATTTGAAAAAAATAGTTGGAGCCGTTTTCGAGAACTGATGTGTTTATAAACAAACAAACGTACAGTGAGGGACAATATTAAGTCCCACCCAAGCATTTTCTACTTGTGATTATTTCATTGTTTTTATAAAAAAAATGAAATATCTTTATTGGAAATTTTCTAGGTTCAAAGCAAGAAAGTTTACACTAAAAAGATTTATAATTTTTTTTATAAAAACAATGAAATAATCACAAGTAGAAGACCCATGGGTGGGACTTAATATTGTCTCTCACTGTACATTGCTCGTTTAATAGTATAAGATTAAGAGCATTTCCATGGCCTCAAATACACTTGTTTCGGCCAGACAGCCTTCATCAAAGGGAACACAGATTACAATTATTATGTATTTAGCATTAAAATTATAATTTCAAGAATAATTCAACTTCTACTGAAAGTTTTGTAATTGGATATTTGGTTCAGACCATGGGCGTACCCAGGATCAAATCTAGGGGGGCAGATCATGGTCGTCCAGTTTGTGACATAGCTATTTTTTATATAGAGGGGAAAAGCCTTCGAGTTAAAGGCCTAAAAACCCTCAAATCCTTACAAAAAAATCATTCCCCGTCCCATCCACCAATTTTGTTTCGTTTCATCACTTTATAAACATTTTTTTTGCTTCTGGGGGGGGCGCCCCCCCGCTCCCCGCGGCCCCATGGTTCAGACTAAAAGCCCTTATTTGGAAAATAGTTTTGCTACGCGACTATTCTGCAGGAATGCCCTGATAATAAGATGAAAGGGCGAGGGTTTTTGTCTACGTATGACGAGAACTCAGTAGGCATTAGGACGGGTTGCTTTCAATATTCTTTTTTAATCAATTTCTCTAGTATTTTTGCATGTGTACAAAAAAAAATTATATTAAAAAAAAAAAAACATTAAATAGTAACGAACATATTTAAAAAATCGGTAAACAGGGATTTGAGCTTTTCACATTTTTTTCTTCTTTGACTTGATTAATTATTAGCAAATGAAAATTAAGCCGTCGTTTTGTTTTTTTTCTTTTACGTCTGCATACAACATGAGCTTATTCGATAAAGTTGATAAACAAAACATGTTAATTAACATAATTCATACATAAACATATTGAAAGCGTTCAAATCCCTGTTTTCGTTGTTTGACATAATTCCACATTAATACTTAAATTTGCTTGGCAAAAGAACCAATTGACATTCAGTATCGATTTTTATTTATTTTTTTTTTTTAATTTTTAATTTTTTAGAAAAATACCCTGAAATCATTTTCTCAAAACAGCAATCCAGAAACTCCCCAGAATTTTTTTTTTTTTTTTTTTAAATAAAAAACTATTTATTGAAATGTCGTATTATTTAGGGAGAGATTTATTCCTGTTTGGCTGTATTAATTAATTTCAGAATATTATAATACAAATATACCTAATATCTATTTTTATTTTCGTTCAGAATAATAACGCAGTAGTTATAAAAAACGGTTGTTACTTAATTAGGTAATAATTCTTCTTCATTTACACTCCAAAAAAAAGCAGCATTTATTTTTTTTTTTTTAGGCCAATATAATCGTTATTTTTTTTTTTTATTTTTTTTTTTGAAAAAATCTCACTTTTTTTCGTCATTAAACAAATAAATATTTATATTTGATAATCTTGGAGATTAGTCGACTCGAGAATGCATGTTGAGTGGGCAAATCAATCAAGAGCATTTAGAACGAGAAGAGGACCAATGACCCTTGGCAGGGCCGCAGACAGGGGGGGACAGGGGGGGCTATATCCCTGGGGCCCGGGCCCTCCGAGGGGGCCCGGGCCCTTTGCGCTCCCATCTTAAATTAAATTCTAATAAAAAATAATTTTCATGGTTAAAATTTCAATTAAAAAAAATCATTTTCTTGAAATTTTTTTCCTCAGGGGGCCCGGGCCTTTTAAGCTCAAATCTTAAAATTTCAATTAAAAAAATCATTTTCTTGAAATTTTTTTCCTCAGGGGGCCCGGGCCTTTTAAGTCAATCAAGTTTGATCTTTTTCACGACTCAGGATAGCTAAAAACGCAGATTTCAGTGACTAATTTTCAAAAAATTTTACATACCCCTAGATTCCCCCGGATCTAGCCTCGATAAATTATTGTAACTCTTTGTTTAGGAAACTTTGAAAAATTTTTAAATAATTTTATTTAAGGTGCGCGTCTCGAAAAACCGTTAAAGCACGATTGACTCGAGGCGGCACGAGATGGCGTTAGTGTTCCCCCATTGGAATACACGTAACTTGATCCATTTAATTCTAGACTTTCCAGCTAATTAATTAAAGGCAAAAAATTAATTATTTTTTAACACAATGATTACTAATTTAATTATCTACAACTTATAGAGCTCCTTTTTTTTAAATATCTTTTATTTAATGCGATTAATCTAAAATTTTTTTTTTTTTTTTCGAAAATCAAAAAAAGGGCTTCTATTATTTGTAGATATTTTAAATAGCTTTAATTTAAAAAATTTGAGGTCGATAGCTTCAAAATTGTGGCAGCTGGAAAGTCCCAAAATTAGCACCCCGAGACGCGCACCTTAAATAAATATTGTAAGCTATGTATAACTATTTCAAAAGTTGTGTCAAAAACTGTGTAAAAAATTGTTGGCATGAAGGACACAATAGCCTTTTACATACTAAAAAAAACTTTTTTTTTGGGGGGGGGGCCCGTATTAGTAAGTAGCTCAGGGGCCCGTCAAGTCTGTCTGCGGCCCTGACCCTTGGAGCACGTATCTGCTCTAAGCTGTTAAAATTAAATAACTTTCCGTCTCTAATATATATATATATATTTCCGTTTTAGAGATAAATGATCCCTTCCCCTGCCTTTTATGGTCATTTTTCCAACTGGAAATCTTTTTTTCTCCCCCGGATTCCAGAAGGGATGTCTAAATAAATAGAATAAATTAGCTAGGTGATGAATCGGCTTCTTTGGTTTGAAAAATAAACTGTTTTCTATTCAACCAAAGCGGTCGCATCCTCAGCCAGCTACGCCAAAAATTCGTTATCTCATAATAAATTTGTCCATTTTAAGGAAAAATAAATATCAAGAAAGGGTTGCGAAATCAGAGACGCAGTTTTTTCTTTAAATATTTTATTGAGCCGACGTTTCGGTCTCGATAGAGGCCATCTTCAGGGCCCATTAAGTGTCAAGAATTTCTTTACATTAGGCAGTGTGTAATGATGCTCTTAAGATGAGGAATCTTGCAATGAAAAATAAATAATTAAATTTAACAAAAGTGTAAGTATGTTTAAATAATTCTTACTAACCCAGAGGGGTTTGGGCCTATATTAATATTATAATCATAAGTATATTTCATAGCTAATTTGAATCCGGCACTAAATTATAATAAATCATAATTACCACCCCTTCCTTGGGCCACCGCCTCTTATACACCAAAAATTACGGACCCTCTTTAACATAAAACCACCCCCGCTTGTCATTAGTAGTATAGCCGGGTGAGAACCCTGAGAAATGGCTTTACAAATAAAATTTGAAGATAACGGAAAAGATTCATTGAATTTGAGAATTCTTGGCGATTTTTGTCCATTTTCATCCTGATCCTTCAATTAAGCTTATGAAAATGGAAAAGATTCAGCCAAATATAAAGAGAAAGTAATGAAATTGGCAGTCAAAGCTTTGAGCGCATTTTTTAAATTTATTTAAAATTATTATTCGGCATCTGAGGTCATTTAGACCCTGTCCATATTTATTATTTTGAGTTTTTTTTTTTTTTTTTTTTTTTTTTTATTAAGGTCTTTTTTGAGATCGAAGGGAATTTTAGACCTCGTGTCTATTTATTTCAATTGGATTGTTAGCCAATCCAATTGAAATAAATTGTCACATGAGACGGGATGCGAACCCGCGAAGGCCAGCACGCCAACCCCTACACCAAGGCCCGAGGGATTGACTCATTTTTTAAACCCTTTTCGGCTACAACCGCCATTTAGGGGTTAGAATTTTATTTTATAAATTTTTAATTACAATATACAGATGGCTACTGGGGAAAGTTGCACACTTTGATTGTTTGAGGTCACCAATCTCGAGCTTTTTCGGCGCTTGTCGCTTAACCACAACGATTGTGTTGCTTTTCTCCGTTGCCAGGTTCCCGGTCCATTTTGAGTTTTTTTTTTTTAAATTTCATTAAGGTCTTTTTCGGCATCGATGGCCATTTAGACCCCGTTTCAATTTATTGGTAGCCAATTAAATTGAAATAAATTGTCGCATGAGACAGAATGCGAACCCGCGGCCCTTGTTACAGAAGGCCAGCACGCTAACCCCTATACCAAGGCCAGAGGGCGTTTTTGAAAGTTAAAAAAGCTGTATTTTAAATGTTCCTGATTTACTTTTCACTGAATGGATAGCAACTCAACAGCATCAAAAAAGAATCGACTAAAGTGCAAAATTACCTAAATATTACCCCCCCCTCCCCCGGGGTTATTTAAAATTTTTTTCTTTGAAATGACATTTATTAAAAAACATTGAAGAAAGAAATTTAACAGAGAAATTTTTTTTATTAATCACAGTTAAGATTGATTGAGGGGCGAATCAGATGCAATTGAAGCACAGAGCGAGGGTCCGGGAGAAAAAAGAGAGATTTAGAGAAAGAATTATTTATTTATTTTATTTATGCACAATAAAAAAAACACACACGCTCTGCTCAAGGACTCGCCGTTTAATCAAAAAATATATTTATTATCTTTTAATAGTCATTCTCATATTAACTATTAATAGTTTAGTTGCAAAGGCGAATAATGGTTTTATTTATTTAAATTTATTTTTTTTTTTTTAATTTATTTATATTTCTTAAAAAGATTCTTTTTTTTTTTTTCTTCTTCACTTTGACTAGTCGTCGTCGACGTCTTCGTTGTTCGTTTCTTTCACGGAAAGAAAACGTCACAATTATATTATAATATATTTATAGTTTATTTCGTTTCAAAAATTATTTTTTTTTTTTTACACAAACACGCACAAACAAACACACGCGGCGAGAAAAAAAAGATTGTTTTTGACGTGTGTCTTTGGTATTTTTCTTTTGATGACGGACAACACTTTCTTTTTTTTTTTTTTGGAAAATTTCCCAGTTCTTATTTTTTTTTTTTTTTAATAAACTTGGAAGCTCTGTGGTTGGGGTTGATGGTTATATATATATAATTATTTTAAATTATTTATAATTATATATATATATTCTCTATTTACATGAATTTAGGGCGTTGCAAAAAATTATTGTTATTTTCATTCAATTGCAAATTTTAAAAATTTGAATTACATTTATTTCCGAGTGATGAACTAGTTACAATCTTCTTTTTAGAAAGGAGAGGAACGTGTTTGTCGAGAGCGATTTTTTTGAATATTAAAACACCGAAAAAAGAAAATCCCGACAACTCGTTGATAACAATAAAGCCACGCTTTTTGTGCGTTTGAATTTCGAATTCAATAAGCAAGCGTTTATCGGCAGCCGATTCCTGGCTAAAGACGTTCGAATTCGAAAAAAGATTGAGCAGATAGAGAGAAATGAGACAACATTTTTTCGAGGTCCTTGTCAGGAATTCGAGGGCATGACGAATCACGACAACTAGGTGTGTGTGTTTGACACACAATGTTCGCTTTTAGAGTTGCGATTCGTCACAAGACTGTAACTAGTCCCAAACACTTCACACATGTGTAGCTAAAGCCCCTCGTGCCTGAGAACTTGGCACAATGTATTGTGTGGTGGTTGTGGTTGGGAGTCGAGCCACTTGGGGTGCTGCACCGTTTCTCGCTGCAGCCGCTGCAGCTGCTGCTGTTGAATATGGCGGTGGGGGTGGTTGGCCTGCGGGTGCAGGGAGTGAACTGCTGGATGTTCGTAGATACGGATTCCCGTAGACGGCCGAATACCGAGGATCGATAGCCGCCATCGGGGCTGGAAGCGACTCGCGACTTCCTATGCTGCCATCGTTCCCTGGTGTCGTTGAGCTCGTTGTCGTTGATAGACCCAAAGGCGGTGGCGGTGGTGGGGGGTTGTAATCGCGTGAGTAATCCACGTAAGGAACATAGCCGTTATTATTGTGGCCATCCTAGAACGAACAATTATCAAACATCAATAATTCAGAAATCAACGCGGTTTTTTTTTCAACATTCACAATTTTTTCACACTCACATTCACACAGTCTTTTCGACAACTTAGGCCATTTAAGACTTTGTACGATAACCGTTATTATTTATAATATCAATTGGGAATCCAGGCATTTCTATTTAAGCCATTTGGTATCTAAATGGCTTAAATAAAATCATCGGACTACCTGGGGCCCGAACCCGCGACTTTCGGTATAGAAGGTAGGCACGCTACCAACTAGACCAAGCCCGTAGGCAATCAACGCGGTTAAAAAGACAAAGCTGTTCACATGTTTTTGCCGATAAGATGACGTTAGGGGTCTTTAGCCAAAAAGTCCAACTATTAAGAAAATTTGCCAACAGATGGCAGGATAGTAGAGAAATATTTAATCTCATGTATTTGTTTCATCTTTGTTTATCTTTTAATAAAAAATAGTTTATAAATATTATTATATAATCATTTATAACAGCATAAAAATATTTAAATATAGGCTTATAAGTGATCTGATAATGCCAGCTGTTAGACTAGTCTGCCATCTTTTGCAAGAGTGCTGAACTATTTGGCCGTTAATTTTAATCAAAATTTATTTTTACTTGATCACCACTTTAATTAATTAATATAAGTTAGATCGTGAATGGCCATGGTAGTCAAGCGCCCTAAATTTTAAATAAATAAATAAATAAGTTAGATTTTATGATGAATTAATGATTTTTACATTTTTAGATTTAAAAAAAATTACAATTTTCATAATAGGGTTTTTTTTTTGCATTTTCTATTAATATAAAAAAATATTTTTTAATTAATCGTAATTAAAAAAAAGTACTCTATTATGTAAAAAGCTTACGAATTTAAATCACTAAAAAAAAACCACATAAAAAATACTTTAAATCGCCTAAGTAGTTGCTGACTAAAGATTCAATGTGCACTCCTGAAGCCCGTTAAAAATAGAGAGGTAAACAAACTTACCTTAGGAGGGAAGGTGGGTTCTGAGAACTCCGCTGAGTACCGGTACAATCTATGATCGGGTGGCCCTCCGTTTGGTGCCCCGACAGCGCCAGCTGCTGAGGGAAGTGTAACAGGGCCAGCCAGAGGAGACTCCTACTCGTGTTGCCACGCTTTCGCTTCCAGTCTCTGAATCGGCGGGTCCATACTCCAACTCGCAATGGACATTCGATACGGAGCTCGCAGTGCGCAATTCCATTTTCAAATCGGAAATATTCGAAGACCGATCCGATTCTTTGCATTGTTTCTCCGCCTCTCGAGCGTCAGCTAAAATAAAAAATATTTTATGCAGGACAAAAAAAATTTAACAAGAATCAGAAAAGAAATTTAATTTTATAATTGTATCATCTCTTAATATTTCTTAAGTAAAAGTTTAAATGAATTCTAAAGAAAAGATTCTGAGATTCAAGAGATCCACTCACGGATTTATTTAGAGATCCGTGTTTTAATGAATTTGCTTTATTCTAAGTATTCAAACATCATATATTCAATTCGAAGAGGATTTTAATTAATAATTAACTAAATTATATATTTCTACCCGAAGTTTAAGTATTTTGATTCAAATATCTCTTACGTCTTGGCTTGTGATCGCTTCTTCGGTGGCAGAGGATGATCAACATTGCAATAGCGATGATGACGATGACACCGCCGATGACTCCAGCCAGGATCATCAGCAGCGGGAAGCTCTCTGAAAGAAGAAAAAAACAAACTTAATTAAAAAGAGAATAAAATTTCTGAAATATATTAATAAATTAAAAAGCTCTTTCAACTTCACGGTATCTGATAATCTCAATTTATATTAAGCTACATGTAACCCAGTTTGTGAAATCATTCATAAACTAGTTTATTAAATATGAATCAAATTTAAGTAGCTTAAAAAAGTATAATATTTTTAAGTAGTCGAGATGGTAAAGACGTCGTAAAAATTCATATGAAGGGAAGAAACTAAGAGCTCGAGTTTAAACCTCTCGATTGGACGATTTTTTTAAAACTATTAAATAAGATTACTGTATGAAATTTTTCATGAAACTTTAAATAAAGTTTATGAAAGTTAATTTTTTTTAGTATACAACTTTTCATATATAGGCCTTAAATAAAATTTATAAATCGTTTGTGTAACAGACTTCTATACAAGTTTATGAATATCCCTTGAAAATTTTTAACAGTGCATGTATAAAACAAACCAAAAAAAACAAAATAACGGGTATGGACCTTCCTCGACTCCAAAAATGAGTGATTACCACAATATCCAGTTTTCCAAAAAGGAAAAAAAAAAACGTTTAAGTCTAACTTTTTTTTAAACACTCACACTATTTCCCGTTCACCCTCACTCAGACAAACATACACACAGACTTTTCGGCAACTTAGGCCATATAAGGGGATTTTACGATAATTTGGTATCCAAATGACTTAAATAAAATCATCGGACTGCCTGGCATCCGAACCCGCGACCCTTGGTATAGAAGGCCAGCACGCTAACCACTACACTAAGTCCGAGGGCAAATAATTTTTTAAAAAACTGATTGGGTAGAGTACAACTTTCGGTTGATTTACTCCAAAAGATCAACAATTTTAGTGTAGGAAGCACAAGCTAAAATCCTTGGAGCTTTTAAGATATCGTGTTCAATTATTTCCGTGAAATTAGAAAAGGAATTATACTAGACTATTTATTAATTTTAGTTTTTTTTGGAAGAAAAATATATTTAAAGAGGCCTAATTTAGATAAATTCAAAGTTCAGCCGCGTATTTAGTCAATCCCTGCTCTGCGAAGAAAATCTGGTTGCCTCTCTGCCAGGCGTTCCACGCTTCTTGTTATTTCTAGAAGCATTCTTGCTATGTTTTTTTAAACCCTTTTCGGACCCTAA
>JAKCPI010015638.1:0-10046 GCA_023213315.1 Euborellia annulipes | reverse complement strand
ACTTAGAAATAATACTTCTAGTAAAAATAAAAAAATTATCTGCTTTCTATATTAGGTCTATAGAAATGATTGGGAGGGCAATGAGTAAATATTTTCTATTCGGGGGTGGGTAAATAAAGAGAGTCTTTTAAAAATTATTTCACTTCGAATTTATCCCTAATAAATAAATAAATACAATAAATATCACTTGGAAGTATTTATTTAAATGGGGGGTGTGTTTTAAGGTTGGGTAAATAAAGAGAGTCTTAATAGTTATTTAATTCCGAATTTATTTCCAACGGAATAAAACCCCGTTAGTTTGCAAGTGAAAAGAATTTTTATAAATCGAGAACTTATTTGATAATTTCGTTCAGAGAGCAATGCTATTTCTCTATCGATCGATGCCTGCTTTGCTTGTTGCCTATCTGCCTGGCTTTAAATGTATTTGAGCCGAGTCGAAGAGTCAGTCATTTGGGCTCCTCTCTCAATCTCTCCCTTGTGTGTTTTATTTCTTTTATATTGTGTGTGCAAATAAGACGTTCATCCCCCAAACTCGTTAGCCCCCGTCTGGTCATCTTAATTATTACGGTAATGAATCTTTTCATATCTCATTTGCATAATTAATTAAATTTCTATTTTCATCTCTTAAAATATACTTATAAAATTATCCAGTTTTTAAATAAAACGCTATGATGGAGTCGATACCCAAGGGTGGAGGGTGAGAAAGGGTGTAAATCACCCCCTTCTAATAAACAAAACAGTATTTTTCTTCAAAAACTAAATTTTAATAGAAAATTATTATTATTATTATTATTTTTTTTTTTTTAATTTTTTACTTTTAAGCAAATGTAAGTTATTACTTTCTATCCCTTGTCACCCTCCAGGGCCGGAACTAGGAGATTTTTTAGGGGGAGCAAAATTTAATTTGTCGCCCTCTCCTTAAAATTTTCTATACAAAATTCATATCATTTTCCCTTTTTTTTAGTAAATCTTTCTTTAATTGCCGCCCCCTGATATCTGCCGTCCGGGGCACATGCACCCACTGCCCCTGTCACCCTCCACCCTTCTAACCGAGAATTTAGTTCTCCTATAATATTTAATAAGAAATTATAATTAAATAAATCAAAATAGAAATTCTTAAACTTTTATCTCTCGTCAATCGTATAGTAATAAGTGAGATTTTTAGAGGTGGAATTTTTTTTTTCTCTCTGAATGGATTCTTTCCTTAATCAGTTTCTCCACTCGCCTCCTTTAATTAAAAGTTTCATCAATTCGGACGATTTTTTTTTTAAATTATTTTTACGCTATGATCGATCGAAATGACCTGTTAGAATTTTTTCTATTTTTTGATTTATTCATTTTCCGTGCTATGGGTTTGTTTGTTTATCGTCTCCTTTAGAAATATTATAATTAAAATTAGAATTTTTACTTCAATTCATTCAGATAATAGTCTATATTAAATATTTATTTCTATTTACAGTATATAAAAAATATTTTTTTTACCTAGCTTCGTACTTGATTTCCTTGTAATTACTTTTTGTCTAATCTAATAAAAAAGATTTTTTCTCTTCGATCGGTAATGTAGTGTAGTAATGGGGGTGGTTTTTTTTTTTGGGGGGGGTGGCTTAAAATAGCCATTGATTTAAATAAATTATATAAAATTCTTTATCATTTAATTTAAAGAACAGACAATTTCAAAATATCTTTATTTTTCTAATAAATTTCTCAATTGTTCATCCCATATTATATTAATAATTAAATATGTCAAGAGGGATGGAGGGGGAAAATTACCTGAATTATTTATTCATTTCTATAAAAATCACTCAATTTTCTTTTTAAATAGAAAGATTTGTTAAAATTAAAAAAAAAAAATTATCAAAAAGAAACAAACCCTCAAAAAAATTGCACAAAACCGAATTATACCTTTCAAATTAGAAACAAATCAAGTAGGCTACTTAATTAAAAAAAATATATTTTTTAATAATCCATTATCTGAATGAATTGAGGTAAAAATTCTAATTAAAATTGTATTAATTCCCCATTTGAAGCTTAGCTAAATACCCGATAAACATACTAATATACTTTTATATTTAAACATGGGAAAGGAAAGGATTACGGGAAAATAAAACAATTATTTAATAAAATAATCTTTATTTAATACTTAAAATATGATGATAGGAAGACGATTAAAAAATAAATAAAAATATATTTCTTTGTTTCAGAAGAGAGGTCTTAAAAAAAGCAAATCCATCTGCGTCAAGGGGGCCAAGGGGCCAGTCGATTGAACTCATCTCTCTGCAAAGTGCCTCTTCTCCAGTGCGATTCTTTTAGTGAGAATAAAACATCACACACACCTCTCTCCACAATCAAAAGGTATTTAGATAATTTGCATATTTCACTTGCATAAAGGGTTAACATTTTCTTAAAACATTTTATAAAATTATCCTTTGTCTTAAAACTTGAAACCAGAGGGTGTAAAAGGGCGTACCACTTTAATATTTTTCTTTAAAATAAGTGTAAAAAAATCGTTTATCAATTTTATTTTTTTTTTGTACTCTTTTTTTTCTACACACAAACACACGAATCATATTTAATAAGAAAAAATAATTTTTATTTTTTACAGGGGTGGCTCTTGCTAGAGGTTGCCTTCTCCCTTCATCATCGACCTTCTCGCTCGTGCATCCCCATCTCAGCGCATTTTAACATTAAGTCTCTCTCTCTCTGCACTAGGTGCCATGGTAAGTCTTGATCATCACATTTTTTCAATTTATCTCATCATTTTGCGCGGCGCGCAGCGAAGCGAAATTTTTGTGAGCTCGCACACTTGGGCGACGTTTTTCTGTCGCAAAGACGGATTGCATATGAAAATTCAAAACTATTAACAAAATGTCATCCCCAGAGGGGCACTTTTGTACATAAACACAGTTTTTTGGGCAACTCAGGCCATATAAGACTAAACTCATTATTTGTTAATATATCTATTTGGGGTTCAGGCACTCTTATTTAAGCCATTTGGTGTCCAAATGTGTGTGAATGTGTGTATGAGTGTGAATGAGAAAAAAGTGTGAATATTTTTTTATTAAAAAAAAAAACTCAAAAATAGATCGGCTTTTTTGCCGCACCCTGTACAATTCCTATAATATGTGTTTTTGAATATCAATCATTGTTTTTTATTATCAATTGAATTGGATATCAATCAATAGAAATAAATAGGGACGGGGTCTAAGTGCCCGAAAAATTTGTTTTTTATTATTTATTAAATGATATAGCCCTATTTATATAGGCCTATAATCTTATCCGCACGTGGAAATAAAGGCTCCGATCATTATCGAGAATCCACGAACGCGCACGAAGACGATAGATTTGACGCCTAGCTTCGCCAACTGGCGCACACTTGGGCGACGCGACGCGACGCGCAGCGACACTTGACGCTTGAATGCCCTTCCGAGCATTCGGGCGTCGCCGCGTCGCGTCGCTCAAGTGTGCGCCGTCCTTTTGGAATCTATGTAAACTTCTTTCGGCGAAAAAAAAGTGTCGCTTCGCGTCGCCCAAATGTGCTCTAGGCTTTAGTTAGACACCCCCCGGCAGTGGCGTAGCGAGGGGGGGGGGGGCAAGGGGGGGTCATGATGCCCCGGGCGCCGCTCATAAAGGGGCGCCAAATGGTCCGCAAAACAAAAAAAAATTGCTGGATAATTTTTATTTTTATTATAATTGATTTCTGGAAAATATATTTTAAATGTAGTGCCAATGTATGTAATATAATTCTTGCCGAAAAAAAGTCGGCGAAAAAACTTGCCGAAAAAAAGTCGGCGAAAAAACTCGCCGAAAAAAAGCGCACAGAAAATTTTCTAGCCGAAAGCAAAATCTCGACGAAAAAAAAATCGCCGAAAACCCGAAAAGTTCCAACAAAAAATATTTTAAAAAAATTTGGTGTGACTGTCGCACAGCAGACAACTTTCTCTTACCAAAGGTACGGTACTGTGCTTATCACACCAGATTTTTTGTGTCATACGTATATAAAGCGTCGATATATTAGAAGAAGTTTTGAAATTTATAAGTATGGGAAAATATCTATTTATATTCCTGGCTTCAATCTTTCTTATGAAGTACAAGAGTTAAGTGATCTTCATACGATTTCAAAAGCAAAATGAGAATAATTTTAAGGAACATCTAAAAAATAATTGATTTTTGAATTTTAATCAAAATCTTTGGAAAAAATTTTGAGAAAATCGAAAAAAACTGAAAAAGTACATCAAAATCCTTTGGCCGATTTTAATTAAAAGCTTATTTTCACTCCCTAGGGCGGCGCCTAACTTAAATATAAAATTTCATCTTCCTAGCTCAATTCCTTCATGGTTAAATTTGAACACATAACACACACAGAATATTTTTGATGCATATTTCGGCCTTTTTAAATGCATAATTTGAGTGTTTTTTTTAATAAAAAAAACACTCATACTTTTTTCTCATTCCTACTCACACTCACACACACATGTACACAGTCGCTTCGGCAACTTAGGCCATATAAGACTTTTACGATAAACG
Source organism: Euborellia annulipes (assembly GCA_023213315.1). Lineage (NCBI taxonomy): Eukaryota > Metazoa > Arthropoda > Insecta > Dermaptera > Anisolabididae > Euborellia > Euborellia annulipes. The sequence continues at coordinate 5,522 of JAKCPI010015638.1, read as the reverse complement.
TTATTAAATATATATATCTATTGGCGGCCCAGGCATTCTTATTTAAGCCATTTGGTATCCAAATGGCTTAGATAAAATCATCGGATTGCCTGGGGTCCTAACCCCTGACCCTTGGTTTAGAAGGCCAGCACTCTAGCCACTAGACCAAGCCCGAGGGCCCGAGCCCTGCTTATAAATTTCATTTCATCTTCTAATATATTGACGGAAACTATATATACGTATGTCGACACAAAAAATCTGGTGGGACAGTCACACCAGAATTTTAAAAATATTTTATTTTGGAACTTTCCGGATTTTCGGCGAGTTTGTTTTAGGCGAGATTTTTCTTTGGGCGAGAAAATTTTCGGCGAGTTATACCGCCCCCATAATAATTTTGTATATTTTACATATAATATTATATGGTTTTCGAATGGGGGGGGGGGCGCTAAAAAGGTATTATGCCCCGGGCGCGAGTTAAGCTCACTACGCCACTGCCCCCCGGAGGAACATGAAAATAAGCTTTTAAACAAAATTGGCCAAAAAGTACTAGTACTTTAATGATGTTTTAAATATATACTAGCCGCGTCGCCCGCCTTTGCATCTATACAGGGGGGCTTCGCACCCCTGGACCCCCCGCCATCTGGCTCGGGCCCGCCAGCGGCGGACCCTCGCCTTTTCTTAATTATGAGAACCCGAGGCGCCCGCCTTTGCATCTAGACAGGGGGGCTTCGCCCCCCCTGGACCCCCGACAGCTGGCTCGGGCCCGCCTGCCGCGGACCCTCGCCTTTGCTTCTTACTAATGAAAAGAAAAGAATTACTACCTATTCCAATCCAGAGCCTGCTTGAGGATTTGTTTACATTCATGGAATACACAAATGAAAAGAATACATAAATATCTTTATATATATAATTCTTCTGTACGTGTGTATGTGACTGAACTCCTCCTAAACGACTGAACCAATTATGATGAAATTTTCTGTGTATGTTTGTGAGAGTCCCGGACAGGTTTTGTTTCACAAATAACAATAAGTTAATGAGTAATTAACCGTTAAAATAAGAAAAAAATAAAAATTAGAAGAAATGGTTGCCATGGTAAAAAAATATAAATATTTACCCATGTTTACGATTTTTTTTATTTATTTACATTTTGAATTCTAAAATATCGGCGTAAATTTTTTGTCTGTGTACCGGGAGAGTCCCGGAAAGGATATGATTCACAAAAAATCTTAAGTTCATGAATAATTAACCGTTAAAATAATCTCTCTATATGAAAATGAAAAGGTAAAATGTATGTACCGGTATGTATATAAGTAGGCGAGCAAGGGGGTCCAGGGGCGCAGCCCGCTAGACGGAAAGCCCCGCCGAAGGCGGGGCTTTCCGTCTAGTTTCTCTATACATTTCCTATGGGAGAAATCGTAACTTTAAAAATTAATAACTCAAAAAGTTATGGGAATTTCGGGATGAAAATAATTTTCCTGTAATCCCTAAAAGGTCCTCTTTAAGCACAAAGAATTTGGTTTCGAAACTGTCGATACATCGATGTAATTATATGATTAGATGAAAATAGAGCGTGACAGACAGACAGACGGACGGACATTAGTGAATTATATATATATAGATTCTCATTTTGCTATCAAAATTGTTTAGAGCACACCTTACTCTGGTACTTCATAGGAAAGATCGGAGAAATGGTTGCCTTGGTAACAAAATATAATCATTTTTCTTTGTTTATAAATTTGACATCTTGAATTCTATATATTGGCGAAAACTAAATATATCTCGACTCAAAAAATCTGGTGTGGCAAGCACAAAACACAACTTTCTCCTCTAAAGGTTGTGTGCTGTGAGACCAGTCACACCAGATTTTTTTTGAATGTTTTGTTTTTCTGGATTATAAAAAAATTTAACTATAAAATTTAAAATTGTCTTCCTATAACTTCTCTTTATATGTATCTTTTAGCATTCTAGCATGGTATAAAATTTCTAATTAACCCTTATATATTAGATAATATAAAAAATATTCCTCCCCTTTGTTATATTAATAAGGGATGCTTTTTAAGTTTATACAGGAATCAGTTGGTTGAGCTCCTTCCTCTCTATCTATAAAGTACCTATCTCATCTCTCTCCAATTTTTATTTGTATATTTCATTTCATTCATAAAAGGATTAAAATTTTATTTTTATATTTTATACTTAGAGATTTATCCTTTTTTTTATTTAATTAATGAAATCAGAGGGTGGTTAGGGTTATACATTTCCCTATCTAATTAAAATATTATAAGGATGCATCCTCGTTTACCAATAAAATTGTCTCTGATATGAAAAGCCGAACACCTGAAGAAAACTACTAAAGGAATTTTATAATATTAAATATTAATATTTACACCTGCCCTTATTCAAATCAAGAACTGTATATTCATAACCACCAAATCCTTTTTAAATATTCATAAATAACTTGCTTTACAAATTGAAATAATTTTCTTTCTTTTCTAACGTTTGCATTTGATTTATTTCTTTCGTCAATAGATCTACAACTTACTTACTTACCTAAAAATTTTCAAAAGTGAAAGGGATAAACTTTGAGGTTATAGGGGTGCGAGTGTATATTTTATTCCTCTATTTAAAGATAGGATAGAATTTAACTCTATCAGATAATCAATCTGAGCTGAGTAAAACAATCATATAAAAAATAAACTTTATTCCCTATTCAATTATGTAGCTTATACTGGATTAATACAAATTACAAGTCTTTTAATTAATATACTAATTAAATAATTTTCCTTTGTTCCAGGATCTCCGTATGTCAATCAGCGGCCAAGTCGACGAGGGTCATCTGAAAATAATAAACAACACATACATGTGAGTTGAAGAAAATAATTTAAAAAATACTATTTCATATGAAAATAGAGTTATTTTTTTTCTTTTTATTAAATGGCCTCGGCCTAATCTATTTGGTCAGCTTCTATTATAAACTAGTAAAAATTTTAAATATTCTATTTGCAAATATTTTTTTTTTTTTTTTTTTTTTTAAAAAAACATTCACACTTTTTTCTCATTCACACTCACATTCACACACACATTCACACAGTCTTTTCGGCAACTGAGGCCATTTAAGACTTTTTTACGATAATCAGTATGTTTAATATATCAATTGTGGGGTCCAGGCATTTTTATTTAAGTCATTTGGTATCCAAATGCCTTAAATAAAATTATCGGACTGCCTGGGGTCCGAACCCGAGACGTTCGGTATAGAAGGTAGGCACGCTACCAACTACTCCAAGCCCCTTGGGCTATTTGCAAATATTATTAATAATTAATAAGATCAAGAATGAAAAGACATTTATAATATGATGAAGGGAGATCTTTTCCGTTGCATTAAAAAATAATGTCTGCAAAATTTGATTTCATTTGCCAAACAGGAACACGTGGCCCATCGCCTTTGAAGTTTGAGAATTTTCAAAATATTCTTAAAACTAAACATTGCCTTTGATTTCCCCCACAAGGGACTAAATTAATTTTACATTCCAATTACACTAGAAATTTATTATTTAGAATATTTTATTGATAAAAATTATCTTAAAGAATTCATTAAAGAACTAATAAAAAAAAAAAGATTTTTAATAGCCCTATCTTTCTCAATTTTAATTATGTTTTAAGCATCTGAATGTTTAAATTCATTCTCGTTCTTGGGCCTTAGCACATCCCCGCGTATCCCCTCTTGTGCTAGGGGTTTAAATAATATCCCGTGGGCTAATTAGGATAAAATAATGACTTGCGCCTTGAATTCTAATTCTGAAGAGAGATATATTAAATTGTACCATCTGTCAAAGTTCCTCAGCATAAATCTGTTCATATTTTTAATTTCACTCTTATTTGTCATCAACGATTATACTATAAAATTATATTTAACAAATGTGTGAGTATGTTTAGTCAAATCCGAATTGAGGTTTTGAATATTAATATCTATTTTAAATGAATAGATCTCGAATTTTCAAATACTGTATAACACTTTTAAAAAATTTTTTTATTTTTTTATTTTCAGAATTTGTTCCCAGAGAGGCTTCTTGTCGTTAATGATGAACTCAACATTATTTCGAGTTGCCATTTGGTGAGTTTATATTTTTCAAATAATAATATATTCTATGGGAATGACAAAATTTGCTATTTAAAATTGAAAACTAATTTTTACTTTCTCTTACATATATTTAGGCTACTTTCCACGATGTTACTTACCTACCTCAGATGAGTTAGCCTCTGCATCGGGATTCTATTTACTTGTTATCAAGGGCGGATCCAAAGGTGTTTCTTGGGGGGGGGGGGGTAATCTGGTGTGAGTGGTCGCACAACACACATTTTTTTCTTAATTTCGGTAATTTAAAGGGCATTCTTTACTTGTTTGCCAAAATATAAATACAAATCAAATTTTTAAGTACTATTTTCAAATTTTTAGATTAAAAATAAATTTTTTTACTAAATAAATGTATTTTTTTCAAATCTCAGGGGGTAATTACCCCTTTTACCCCCCACCCCTTGTATCCGCCCTTGCTAGTTATAGGTTTGAATTTTTTAAAATAGAAGGAAAATTTCATTGAACGGTATAAAAATAATATTTATACAGTCAGTATAAGACTAAATAATAAAATTTCATTCTTTTCTTTTATTAAAATCAATTCGTGATAAAATATAAATTTTTTTCAATTCTCGATTAAAGATTGTCTTTTTTTTTTAAATTATTAACTAATTAAATAAATTAGGAAATTTGGCCGAGGGTTGTACTCATAGGCGTAGCCAGAAATTTTTGATGGGGGGTTTAGGATTATTTCTCCCCCCCCCCACCCCGACTAATGGGGCAGTATAGGGCGTCTAATGAAATATATGACTGGCCACTTACCCCACCTTCGCCCCCCCCGGACCCCCCTCGAGGTGGCTCGGGCCCGCCCTTTCTTAATTAAGTGCCGCAATTTTTCAATCAACTCGTATCAGGCAATAAATAATGCAAATCTCTTAATTTTATGTATATGGACCTAAAATACCGGGGTGTCTCTCTTGACCAGACTCCTATCTCAGACCATCTCAGACCTCTTTAAGAAAAAAATAAAAAATTTATTTATATAATAATTTTTATTATTTTTCATTTGCGAGATTTAATCAATTTTAAGCGGCTTTAATTTTTTATAAAGCATAACAAAAATCAATTCTTTTCAATTAGAGCGGGCGCTGGAGGTAGTTGAGTATGCATAATCTGAGGACCGAATTCTGACAATGGATTTGGGCTAAGAATAGCTCCCAGAATAAGGATCCGGATCTTGCCGGGCCAATTTTTGGTCCAATTTTTTTTTACCCCCACCCCTCTTATATCCATAGGAAATCAATGGAATGCATGCTAAGATGATGTGAAGATTTGCAATTATGGTCAAATTCGAGTATTTAAAACCTCAAACAATGAAAAAACTCTCTTGTCAGCAACTGAGGGGATCCTCTATAGTCCCCTGAGAAGTACTATCTTGCCACCAGTTGTGGTGGTCCCCTCTAACCCCTTCATT
>JAKCPI010015637.1:0-25811 GCA_023213315.1 Euborellia annulipes | reverse complement strand
TGGAGAGAAGCAGTACAAAATTAAAATTGTGAGAGTCACTTAAAAGCCCCATTTTATGTAGGCGTAGCCAAATAAAAAAATTTATAATTAATTCAAACGACCAGATTTTCATTTTGTCACAAATCCTTTCTCTCATTATATCTTACAGATGAATGAAATTATAAATTAGCATTAAAAATAAAGGGAAATTGATAATAATAAAAATGAAAAAAAAGTGCACGAGGTGGATTTGAACTCGCAATGTTTGGTAAAGCGAGGATGGAAAAAATATAGTGTGTTGACCACTTTAACGATTCAGCTTTTCAAATTATTCAATGGGCAAACGTCACATTGTGAATGCCCTTGGGCGTAACTAAGGGGGTTGCCGGGGGGGGGGCTGACTGGGGAGACTGGGGATGGGGCTTTCCAGGCTCTGGGGAGTATAGCTGGTCCCATGCCCCCAGCCAAATTCTGGGGTTACGCCCATGGTGGTCTTCAAACAAATTTTGAAAGCAAAATGGAGAACAGCATCAAAAAAATAATTGATTTTTTAATTTAAAGAAAGTAAAAAAATTAATATGTCAAAATAAATTTGGAAAATCGATTTTTAATCCATTTCCAGAACGTTTCGTTACAAAAAATTTGATTGTTTTTGCTTGAATATTTTATATACTGTTATTCAATCAATATCAAGGCCTAAAATGTGTTTATTTAATTAAATAACAATAAATTAGAAAACTAAAAAGAGGCAGTTAAAAAAATTCTGAAGATGTAAAAGGCAATAAAATAAAGCCCCATTTTACGCTAACTGGTCGTAGATAAATAAAAAAGGTCTATAGCTTTATAATTGATTGAAAAGACCAGTTTTGCATTTTTCCACAAATCGAACGAACAAATAAGAGAGGGGGAGAGATTTTTGAAAAAGCGATTGTGCGCGTGAAGAGAAAAAGTCTAGACGAGAGTGGAAGCGAGGCTCCCTGGCTGCACTCTGGGCGCAGATCGAATTAGAAAAAACAAATTGATGCTCTCCCAGCATTTGAATATGACTAATTTGAGAAATTGGTTGATTTGGCCTCTTTTTACGCTTTTATAACATTTTATTCGAAACTTTTTTTTAACTATAAGAATAAAAAAGAGTGCATATTTATCTATAAAGAATTCCAATCCTTTGAGAAAAATAAAATTTCAAAATATTTTGATGTTCCAATCAAAGAGATGCTTATTTCTCATAAATATATTAAAATAATAAAATCCATCCCTTGAGACCTTTAGTTCAGTGCTTGTTAAACTTTTTTGAGTCGGGGCCCTGTTGGGACCCTCACGGCCCCCCTATTTTTTGGGTTTTTACATTCTCTTGCCTATGTGTGTTCAATTTTAAAGCATGATGGGATTGAGCTAGGAGGTTGAAATTCTTTATATTTAAGTTAGACACCTCCTTGAGGGGTGGAAATAAGGTTTTAATCAAAATCAGCCAAAAAGTACTTGGTACTTTACTGATGTAGTTTTTCAGTTTTTTTCGATTTTCTCAAAATTCGCTCTAACGATTTTTTTTTTATTAATAAATCAAATATTTTTTAGATGCTCTTTAAAACGTATATTCTCATTTTGCCGTTGAAATCTTCTGAAGACCACTTTACTCTTTTCTTCATAGGAAATATTGGTGAAATGGTTGCCATGGTAATAAAATTTAAATCTTTTACTTTTTAGATTAAAATTCTCTAATATAATTAAATCTATCTAAGGAAGAAAAATAATAAAAATTGTTTATATAATTAAATTTTTATTTATTTTTTTTTTTTTTAGGGACTCGAATTGCATAAAGACATAGACAGCCTTGCAAGCAAATGGTGTGCACCGCCGGCAAGTGCTGCCACCTGGTGTCCATTCTATAAACCCTTTTGTTAAAATGAAATTAATCCTGAATTTAATCAAAAAATTTCATAAAATTAGTATAAATATCACGGAGGGGGACAACCTAAAAGGGTAGGGGGCCTAAAAGCGTCCCCCCCTCCTCGGAAAAAGCCAAAATTCAAATATTATGGTCTATAAGGGGCAATCCGAATGGCATTTGAAGAGAAAGAGAGCGAAGGCAATGAGTGCGAGTGAGATGGAGAGAGTCACTAAAAGAAGCTAGATTCTGTCCTTAGTGCAAACAAACCGGATCCCCAAACAATGCGCGACTGACGTCATCTTTCCCCAGAACCCTATTAGAGACAGAAAAAAAAATAAAACTATTTTTTTTTTTATATTCATCAAATTAGAAGAAAAAAACAAATTAAATAATTTAAAAAAATGAATATGAAAAAATTATTTTAATAAAGGAAATAAATATATTCTAACTTTTGATTGATTATTGAGGTGGGATTTATTTATTTTTCTTCCTGAGACGGGTGTTAAAATTAATTGTATTTTCAATTTATATTTCGGCCTCTAAGATCATTTGACTTTTGGGAAATTAAATAAAATGGCTTCCAGCAGGTGAGAGACTCAACACTCAGCGGGTCACCTATCCACGGTCCAGCAGTTCTTAGCCTTGCTTAACCCGAATTTTCTCGATTTTTTTCTGCCTTTTCTCAGACGCTATTAAATTTAAAAAAGTTATTTTTTTTTTTTATACTCAACAAATTAAAAAAAAAAAAAAAATATCAAACAAAAAAATTATTTTAATAATTACCTTCGATAACTAAAAATCTATTCAGTTTTTAAAAAAATGTCAAAGAATAAAAACTTTTTAAAATAGAGTAATTTATCACACCCCGAGCGAGAATGGCTGGTCCCATGCCCCCCCCCCCCCAGTCAAATTCTCTAGTTACGTCCATGTGAAAGCCTTAATGTAATTAAACCGAATACTCTATATAACATATGACACATGTCATTAATTCTTGAATTTCCCCTGATTCCAAATAACTAAAGCCCTTTTAATTATATGATCTAATTTGGGAGTTATTGGCGATCAAAGTTAAGCTTATTTTCGACCTTAATGACATCAACACTCAATTCTATATATTATCGAAAAAGCTTATTTAGCATTGTCTGATTAAAACCAAATTTTTATCAGAGATTTATAATTAAAAAATGAGTTTTTTCTAAAGTTTCATTGAGATTGGTAAAGAAATAAATAAAATATTGACTATTTTGTAAATTGAGTTTTAGAATTTGGGATCCCGAATGGGTGAAGAGAGCGGTTCATGGAGCGGCTCTCGCCTTGCATCGCAGAACCAGATTTTAAAACTCGATTTACAAAATAGTCAATATTTTATTTATTTCTTTACCAATCTCAATGAAACTTTAGAAAAAAACTCATTTTTTAATTATAAATATCTGGTAAAAATTTGGTTTTAATCATTCAATGCTAAATAAGCTTTTTCGAAAATATATAGAATTGAGTGTGGATGTCATTAAGGTCGAAAATAAGCTTAACTTTGATCGCCAATATCTCCCAAATTAGATCATATAATTAAAAGGGCTTTAGTTCTCTGGAATCAGGGGGAATTCAAGAATTAATGACATGTATCATATATTAGATAGAGTTTTTGGTTTAATTACATCAAGGCATAAACAATCTGACGTTTGCCCATTGAATCATTTGAAAACTATGCATGATATTGACATTTTGATTATAAATTATTAATCTGTATAAAAAGTAATGAAAAATGAGATATATCATATGTGGAATATTAAAATTTTTTTAATACTTCTTTTATTTTATGTTTCTTATATGGCTTATATTTCGTTTGAAATTTAATTGAGATGTGGCTCAAGTGGCTAATGTGTCCTCAAGCAATCTAATTTTTTTTTTCCATTCTCACATAACCAAACTTCGCGAGTTCAAATCCACTTCCTGCACTTTTTTTTTTTATTTTTAACTGTTTTTTATACCTCATGTGAGGGGGGGGCTGGCGCGCGCCCCAAAAATCACCTGGCATGGAGGGGGAAACCAAGTGTCGTCTTTTGTATTATTTTAATTATTAAACTGCATATTTATTAAAATTTTATTTAATTTTATAATTTATTATTAAAAAATTAATTGTTTAACTAGAATTGAATTCTAAAATTTCTTATAAATAACCAAAGTACTCTCGATTTAACATATGATCGACATATGATAGAGAGCTTTCTGGGAGGGGAGGGGGCTCGAGTCTTCTAGGGGGCAGGCCCCCCTGCACGCCCCTAGTTACGCCCATGGTTATTAATTATGTAAGTGACTTTGAAACCATCAGACAGTGGCGTACCGAGGGGTGGGGGGGGGCGTGGGGGCGGTCCGCCCAAGGCCCCGAGCCGCCATAGGCCCCCATATATTTATAAAACAAAAAATTTAATGAAAATTTCCCTTTGAGAGGCCCCGGGACCCTCAGGGCTCAAGTAAAAACGGAAAAATATAGTTAAAAAAAAAAACAAAATTTAATGAAAATTTCTCTTTGAGATGCCCCGGGGCCCTCAGGGCTCAAGTAAAAAGGGAAAAATTTAGATAAAAAAAACAAACAAAATTTAGTGAAAATTTCCCTTTGAGAGGCCCCGGGGCCTTGGGGTTCAGGAATATACGGTATTTTAAAAATATTTTTGTGTATGGAGGTGAAGGATATTTAAAGATGAGCACCCCCCCCAAAAAAAATTCAATATAGGGCCCACTCTTATAGTGCCCCCAACTGCCTCGGTACGCCTCTGCCATCAGAAATATATATTTGTGATACATAATACCTTTATATATCTATTTATGTAATTTTTTTTTTTTTTTTTTACTTAAAAAACATTCACACTTTTTTCTCATTCACACTCACACTCACACACACATTCACACAGTGGCGTAGCGAGAGGGGGCAAGGGGGGTCATCATGCCCCGGGCGCTACTCACAAAGGGGCGCCAAACAAATTCGCAAAACAAAAAATAATTTTAATGTTCGGGAAAAAAATTTGGTTCCGCAAAAGAAATAAAATTTTTCCGCAGGAAGGGGGAAAAATTCCGCAAAAAATTTTCCACAGGCAAGAAGATTTTTGAGTTCTACCCTGTATAATGTTATGGTTTTCGAATGCGGGGGGGGGGGGGGGGGGCTAAAAAGATATTGTGCCCCGGGCGCGAGTTAAGCTCACTACGCCACTGATTAAGAATCTACTTTTGTTATTTTTGTATCTCAATTATTTTTCGAGTTATACTCAAAAAACGATACAAAATTTGAGAAGGCTTAATATCATTAAACATAAAAGGTAGAAGATATTTAAGATATTGAATAAATTCTGTATTTAATGCAGATAACGAATCAATAAACACCAATTTTATATCTTTTTTAGTTTTTAGCAAATTTACGAAAATTCAAGCAAACATAGATGTGACTCTCTCTTATTAAATAGAGCAAACTAGTAATTGACATAAATGTGTAAGATTCAGGATTTAGTGCTGATTTTAATGCACTATTCACTATTTATATATGTTGAATAGATTTTTTATTATTTAAAAAAAAAAAATTCATCTGTCAAAATTGATTAAAATCGATTTTTTATTATTTTCAGGACATTCCTTGGCCGAAAATGGATTGTTTTAGTTAGAATATTTTATATTTTAATTTATTCAATCGATATCAAGCCCTAAATGTGTTTATTATAAATTAAAAAATATTGGCGGGAGTTGACATTCCAAGTCGTGAGTGTCATCAATAGAGACCGGATTTTAAGCAAAATGCTTATTGCTGAATTTTATAAGCAACCATTAGATATTTAATTTCTATACGAATTAGGAAAAACTAAGTGCATTGAGATTGCATTTTTTATGCTTTTTTTGCTTTTTTAGAGTTTTCATGCTTTTTTTCCTTTTCGTGCTTATTTGAACTTATTTTACGAATATTTATAATTTTTTATTTTTTTTTATTAAAAAACTTTTTTCTCATTCACACACGCATACACCAGGGACGTATATAAGGGGGAGGGGGCGCCCCCCCAAAAAAAAAAAAAAATTTTCCAAAAACCCCTCAGTGTAAAAAATATAGCCCTGTAAAAAAATTTTTTCGCAGGGTGAAAAAATTTGGTTCGGCAAAAAAAAATTTTTCGCAGGGCGGGGCGGATAAATTTAATTTTTTTTAAAAAAATTTGTATACGCCATTGGTATGAGTAAAAATTGCTTATTAGATGCTTTTTTTCAACTTATATGCTTATTTAACAACTTTTTATTCAAGTTTTTTATGCTTTTTTAAACACTTTTTTTTTCATTTTTTTATGCTTTTTTGTCCGGTCTCTAGTCAAGGGGGATACAAGGGGGGGAAGGGGTAATTACCCCCCCCCCGAGATTCGAAAAAATACCTTTTTTTCGCAAAAAAGGTTATTTTTAATGTAAAATTTTTAAAATTAATACTTAAAAATTTGATGTGTATTTATATTCTGACAAATAAATACAGAATGCGCTTTTTAATTACCGAAATTAAAAAAAAATAGTGTGCTGTGGACGAGTCACACCAGATTACCCCCCCGAGAAACACCTCTGATCCGCCCTTGCTCTAGTCATCAACAAACCCTCATTTTATGTGGGCGTAGCTAAATAGAAAAATTCCTATGACTTTATAATTAATTCAAGAGACCAGTTTTGCATTTTGCCTCAAATCCTTGAATGTATAAGAGAGATTTAGCGATTTTTTAAAAAGCGATCTCGCGCTAGACGAAAGGCTTAGATAAGAGTTACGCGAGTCTCCCTGGTTGGTCTCTGGGCGCCGATCGAATTGGAAAAAAAAATTTGATGCTCTTCCATTAGTTGAAACAGTGGCGTATTCAGGGGGGGGCCCAGGGGCGGGCCCCCCCCAAAGCCTTCTCCAAAACAAAAAAATACCTAATGTTTTCCCTAATGAATTTTTTTTTTTTAAATAAATATTTTATTAACAATCATAAATTCTAAAATCTAACAAAAAACTTATAAATAATTGAAAAAATCTCTAATATTTACGAATTTTGTATTAAAATTATTTTTTATTTCAAGAAAAAAATTTTTTTATTTGTTTTTTATTTATAATTATTATATTATCAAAAAAATTTCTCCACTTTAGGTTTCTTGGTGAAGGGGGGGGGGGGTTCATAAAACTTTTGGGCCCCCCCCCCAAGCAGAAATCCTGGCTACGCTACTGAGTTGAAATAATTGTCAAATTGATTGATTTCATCTGGTTATACTCAAATTTTATAAAATTTAATTCTAAAAATGACTATAAAATCTTATAATGTTGCTAAATTAAGGGATCTTAAAATTTTTACTTTCCCTTACCTCTATATAAGAGGATTACGTCTTTTTCCTTATCCTTTTCATTCTCACACACTCATTGTATATTTCAATATACTGTAGAACTATACTGTATAACTATATTTAGAAAAGATAGGAGAAATGGTTGCTTTGGTAACAAAATATAAATATTTTCCTTTGTTTACATGGGCGTAGGCAGACATCTTGTTAGGGGGGGGCAACCCCTCGTTAGGGCGAAAGGATTATATTTTAATGTAATTTATATGATAAATTTCCATTTCATTTTTATATATATGGAGCATTCCACGCCAACTCGACCACTTTTGAACCCGACCATTTTTGATTTGGCTGAAACTTTGTCATCTTTTTGTACCCTATTGAAAACGTGTCTGAGAATTTTTTCAGATTTTTCGACCCAGCCAAAAAAAGTTATAGCATTTTCAAAAAAACATCGATTTTTTTTTCAAATAACCGTAAAATTGTCAAAAATTAACTTATCGGGACGTTTTTTTTTTTTTGAAATTTTTGTCTTTAAATGTACTTTTCAGAAAAAAATATGACAAAATTTTACAGATTCATCTTGAACGTTTTTTTGACATTTTCGAAAAAAACAAGAATTTCGGGATGAATGACACTTTTTTTTTTAATTTTTTTTTTTTTATAAAAAACTTTGATTTTTTCTACAAATGCTCTGAAAATTTCAGAGTGGGATTATTTTGCGTTCTATTTTTTTTTTATTTTTGAAAAAAAAAAAAAATTTTTTTTCTCCGCTTATTTATCATGATGGTGCTCTTAAATTCTTCAAATAAATAAATAAATAAATAAATAAATAAAATTGAAGAAAAATAATAATAATAATAGTTAGAGGCAGGGGCGTATATAGAAATTTTTTTCCGGGGGGCTTCGAACTCAAAAATTTTTCTGCGGAAAATTTTTTTTTTAAGAAACTATATTTTTTTCACACGAAATTTTTTGCGGAACATTTTTTTCTATTGCGGAACCAAAGTTGTCCATCCTGCGGAAAAATTTGTTGCGCTGATGTCTGTATATCCCTATATATTTATATGTGTTTGGGAAATTCCGGGGGCCCGGGCCCCCGCCCCCCCCCCCTTATATACGCCCCTGGTTAGAGGTGATGAAAATCGATAAAATTCCATTTATCCTGAAAAAGATAGAAATTAGTTGTGTATTCAACTACCGAAGAAGGTCGAAGCGTCAAAGAGGGCGGGGAAACGTGGGCGTAACTGAGGAGTGCGGGGGCCTGGCCTCACCAGAGCTCCTTGCCCCAAGAAAAATTGAGAAAATATGGGGCTTTCCAGGCCCACCGGAGGATGGCTGGTCCCATGGCCCCCCCTTCAATTTTTCTTGGGGCAAGGAGCTTTCTGGGGAGGGCCAGGCCCCCCCCCCCCGGCACCCCCTAGTTACGCCCATGTTTCTAAGCTTTTACTTGACGCTTCAAATTCTTCAGTAGTTGAATACACAACTAATTTCTAATTTTTCAGGATAAATGGAATTTTCTCGATTTTTATCACCCCTAACTATTATTATTATTATTTTTCTTCAATTTTCTAGAATCTCGGACAGTCCTGAAAGAATTTAAGAGCACCATCATGATAAATAAGCGGAGAAAAAAATTTTTTTTTTTTTTTCAAAAATAAAAAAAAAATAGAACGCGAAATAATCCCACTCTGAAATTTTCAGAGCATTTGTAGAAAAAATCAAAGTTTTTTATAAAAAAAAAAAAATTAAAAAAAAAGTGTCATTCATCCCGAAATTTTTGTTTTTTTCCGAAAATGTCAAAAAAAACGTTCAAGATGAATCTGTAAAATTTTGTCATATTTTTTTCTGAAAAGTACATTTAAAGACAAAAATTTCAAAAAAAAAAAAACGTCCCGATAAGTTAATTTTTGACAGTTTTACGGTTCTTTAAAAAAAAAATCGATGTTTTTTGAAAATGCTATAACTTTTTTTTGGCTGGGTCGAAAAATCTGAAAAAATTCTCAGACACGTTTTCAATAGGGTATAAAAAGATGACAAAGTTTCAGCCAAATCAAAAATGGTCGGGTTCAGAAGTGGTCGAGTTGGCGTGGAATGTCCCATATATAGATTACCAAAGAATATACCCGGAGATCAAAAACAGAGAGATTTTTTTTTTTTTTTTTGCGCCAACACACTCCGTTACTATTCTATTCTCCTGTTCACTCCTGGCCGGTGTTGAAATAATTGATTTTTTGAATTTCAAGGGAAAGTAAAAATTAATATGTCAAAATAAATTTGTAAAATCGATTTTTAATCATTTTCAGAACGTTTTGAGACTAAAATTTGATTGTTTTTGCTTGAATATTTTATATACTAAGTTATTCAATCAATATCCAGGCCTAAATGTTTAATTAAATATTTAATTAAAAACACAATAAATTAGGATAAATAGAAAATGAAAGAGGCAGTTAACATTTGAAGATGTAAAAGGCAATAAATAAACCCCCCATTTTATGTGGTCGTAGTTAAATAAAAAAATGTCTATAGCTTTATAATTGATTGAAAAGACCAGTTTTGCATTTTGCCACAAATCCAACGACAAATAAGAGAGGTAGAGAGATTTTTTAAAAAGCGATTGTGCGCGTGAAGAAAAGCCTAGACGAGAGTGAAGCGAGGCTCCCTGGCTGCACTCTGGGCGCAGATCGAATTTGAAAAAACAAATTGATGCTCTCCCAGCATTTGAAATAATCATTTAATTTCATCGTTTTATGCTTTTAGAAAATTGTATTCGAAACTTTTTTTTAACTATAAGAATAAAAGAATGCATATTTATCTATAAAGAATTCAATCCTTTGAGAAAAAATAAAATTTCAAAATATTTTGTCTTCAATCAAAGAGATGCTTATTTCTCATTAATATATTAAATAATAAAATCCATCCCTTCAGACCTTTAGTTCAGTGCTTGTTAATCTTTTTGAGTCGCGGCCCCGTTGGGAACCAAATAAATATCTCACGGCCCCCCTATTTTTTTTTTTCACATTCTCTTGCCTATGTGAGTTCAATTTTAAGCATGAAGGAATTGAGCTAGGAGGGTGAAATTTTTTATTTAAGTTAGACACCCCCGTGAGGAGTGGAAATAAGCTTTTAATCAAAATCAGCCAAAAAGTACTAGTACTTTACTGATGTACTTTTTCAGTTTTTTTCGATTTTCTCAAAATTCTCTTTAACGATTTTTTTTTAAATTAATAAATCAATTATTTTTTAGATGCTCTTTAAAATGTATATTCTCATTTTGCTGTTGAATTCTTCTGAAGGCCAATTTACTCTTGTACTTCATATGAAAGATAGGTGAAATGGTTGCCATGGTAACAGAATTTAAATCTTTTACTTTTTAGATTAAAATTCATATAAATCAATTATTTAGATACCCTTTTAAAAAGTACATCAGTAATATTTTGTGAAAATTGTTTGAAGTACTCAAATCATTTCATCTAAATTAAATTTTACACTTTGATATTTAACATGTGATGATGAAGAATTGAAAGATTTTACATCTAACTAAATATTTATAACTATCATTTATTTGGCAATATTCTCTGATTACTTAATTAATTTTTTTTTCTCGTTCAATTTTTATAATTCTTCCAAATGTCCAAATAAAAAAAATTATTTATTTATTGTTTTATTATTATTATTTTTTTTAAGAGAAAGAATCTTTCTTAGGCCGGTATTACACTATAAAAGATCTTTGTCAAAGATATTTTATAAAATATTTTATCATATTTTATTTTATAAAAGATTCTATAAAAGATTTTATATAGGTATTACACTAACAAGTAAAATATTTCATCAAAGTTGTTTAAAAATGGTGATGAGCTTTTCTCTTTTCTGTTGTAGCTGCAACAAGTGCAGCTGTCTCAATAAGTTTATTACTCAAAAAAAAAGAGGAAAAATAAACGTGTGGGGGTTAAACCATGGAATGCAAGACGGACAGGGCCGGGACTAGGAGATTTTTTGGGGAGGGGGAGGGAGCAAAATTTGATTTGCCGCCCCCTCCTTAAAATTTTCTATACAAAATTCATATCATTTTACCTTTTTTTTAGAAAATCTTCCTTTAATTGCCACCCCCGATATCTGCCGCCCGGGGCAAACGCAGCCACCGCCCCCCCCCCTCAGATCCGGTCCTGAAGACGGAACATGAAAGGAATTCACCAAAATTTATTAAAAGAGCTACAGATTGAAGATGTAATACATTATAAAAGGTATTCGAGAATGGATGATGAAACTTTTAAATATGTAGTTTCAAAAGTGTCACCTTTCATTGATAAACAAAATACACATTTAAGGAACTGTATAAGTGTTGAAAAACGTCTAATGGTTACATTTTGGTTAATTCCACCGGCCAACAAAATTTTCTTTCCTTGCCTTCCGCCATCTTGTTTGTTTACTTTCAAATCTTTGATAAAATGCATAGGCGCCGGAACTGGGGGGGCACGGGTACATTGCCCCCCCCCTGGCATCCTACAGGGGGGGGCAGGGGGGGGGGCAAAATTTCTTCTTTTTATTTCATTTAGTTTTAAAAATGATATATTTTAAAATTTTTTTATTTAAATTTAAAAAAAATTAAAAAAGTAAGAAATTTTTTTATTTTATATAGACCTATTGTATTTCTAAATTCTAAATACATTTTATATGGAATTAAAATAATAAAATTTAGATAACATGAAAACTTGAGACTTTATGCCTTGGAAAAAAAAATTAAAAATAAAGAAAATTAAAAATATTTATTTCCTTCAAATAGTAAATAACAAATCTACTATATAGCCTAAAAAAATTTTGATTAAATAATTTGCATATTGTTAAACTATATATTTGTAAAAGTTAAATATAAAGGACTACAGACTATTTAGTGTAGTTGATTAACAGTTATAAGAAGAAAAAAATGAAACGTCGATTTATTGATGATTATTTTAAAAAAGAAACAGGTAAGAATGGCCGTAGGCCTACTCTTAAAAACTTATTTTTCTTCGCCAAAAATATACGTACGCTAAAAATTTAATAAAAAAATGAAAATTTCTTATTATATCTGGTTCTTTCGTAGGCTCTTTAGAAAAAGGAAGCATTAGCACGGGTAGTCCTTTGCACCATGAGCATCGCCCTAGTACCAGCAGTAACATTTCTTCCACAAACACCATAGGTATTAATATAATAATTTCAAAAAATGAGTCATTATGCTTGTTTATTGTTTTGTTGCCTTGCTCAGAGATCGGAAATTCAATTAAATAATTTATTCATTTATTTAACAGAAAACATCGCCGATGATCCATCTGCTCCTGTAAAGAGTGTTTCTTTTGCTTTTACTAAAAACACACACGAAAAGATATGCTCTTTAAACGAACCGTATCAACCTTTGGATATTCCTCCATGGACCCAATCTGGACGTAATCATAATTTTCAGAATGAGTGGTTCACAACATACCCTTGGCTTCATTTTGACTCAATGACTAAAAGTATTTTTTGTTTCATATGTGTCCAAGCGCTAGGAAAAAAATTAGTAAAATGTGAAAAAAATCATGAAACAAACTTAGTGATTGATGGGTATAAAAACTGGAAAAAA
The DNA here is from genome assembly GCA_023213315.1 of Euborellia annulipes. Taxonomy (NCBI): domain Eukaryota; kingdom Metazoa; phylum Arthropoda; class Insecta; order Dermaptera; family Anisolabididae; genus Euborellia; species Euborellia annulipes. The sequence goes on along the minus strand of JAKCPI010015637.1, from coordinate 13,026 downwards.
ATTATCATAAAATTAAAAAGTCACGAAAAATCTGCTTTTCACAAAGAATCATTTATAAAATTAGAAGCACTGAAGAAAAATACTCCAATTATTTCCTTATTATCTGAACAAACATTATCTGTTCAAATACAAAATCAAATCGCTCTAAAAACAATAATAACCTCAGCATTATATTTAGCTCGTCAGGGAATTGCATTTAGGAGCACATGATATTAATGAAGGAAATTTCATTCAATTATTACGTCTCAGGGAAAATGACATTCCAGAATTAAAATTATTTTTAAAACACAAAAAATCATATAATTCTTCAGATATTCAGAATGAAATATCCCATTTTCAAGAGTTACAAACGACTCGTTTGTAACTCGAAACTGAAACTCGAAACTGGAAACGAACGTCGTTTGTAACTCTTGAAGATGGGATAATATCCCGAAATATATCGAGTATAATATAAACTTTTGTTTTTAATACATAACCCAGTGAAACCCCACATATAAACACAACCTCAGTTTAAAATGTTTCACCTAAACCTACACCGCAACTTTAAACTTAACAATTAAATTGAAATAAATTGTCGCATGAGACGAGATGCGAACCCGCGACACTTTGTACAGAAGGCCAGCACTCCTACACCAAGGCCCGAGGGCAAAAATCTTATTTATTCTTTAAAAAAAATAAAATAAAATTGAGAAGTTGAAAAGGATTATAAAAATAAATTTTTATAGAGGAAAAAATTTTCTAAATTATTTCCGATAACCCAAAAAAAGGTTGAATTAAAAATTTCTGAACAAAATATCTCTAAAATATCTGAAAATGATTTGAGATTATTTTTTAAAATTTCCTTTCGACTTTCGAGGCGATTTTGATTTTCATTTTACATACAATTTTATATATTTCATTCCAGATAATGATCCACATGCTTGTTTTTGGAGGGCAACCATCCGGGGATATTGTTGAAAATATCATTGTTAGATAATAATCAGTCCCAGTCATCAAAGACTCGTTCTTAAATAATGAATTCCTGAACGACCATAATTACTATCGAAGTTTTCCGAGGTAATCCGGATTTATCCGAAATAATAAAGTCTGTCAAAAATATAATTTAATTAATAAAAATAAAACAAATAAATAAATAAATAAATAAATATTATTATAAAAATAAAAAAAGAAAATAATTTTTTATATTTAAAATGTAAAGAAGTGAAAGGAATAAATCAATTTATTTATTATTTTTTCCGTCACAAAATGAGAGAGGGAGTAAACGAAAACCGCCATCTTAATAATAAAATCTCAGTCTTATCTGAAAGTCGTCTCCATTTATTTTATTTTAAAAAATTCTCAATGCGTGAAAATGCCAGTTAAAGTGGATATAGTGCCACCGCCACCAGCAAATTCCAAACAACCTGGTGTAACCAGGTCCCTTTTATACAACGGCTCGAAATTTAAGGGACATCAAAAATCTAAAGGCAATAGCTATGAAGTTGAAGTTGTTTTACAGGTTAGAATGAATTTTCGCTTAATCATTCCCTCACATCATCACTTTATTATTATTCTATTAATTATTTCCTTTTTGTCTTTACTTATTATTTTAAAAATTGTTAATTTCACATAAAATTAATATTTTGCGATGTGATTCTTTATAAATAACTTTTGAGAAAAAATTGACATTGATCAAAATGTTCTCAAAATAAATTGCTATTTTTTCTACTGATTAATCCTCTATATTTATTAAAACGTCACAAATTTATTCCTAATTAATAACAAGCATTATGAATTCACATAAATTAAAATTTCAAAAAAAAAATTCTATATTTTATGCTGATTGTCAATAAATTTTTTTTGCAGCTATAGCATATTAAAGAATCATAATATTTTTTTTATTTATCAAGAAATCGTATACATTTATTTATTATTTTTATATTTGGGGAATTCAGAAGGCCAAATTATTTGAAAAAGTAGCCTTAAAACATTCACACTATATAAAATGACAAATGAAAAGACATTATTAGAAATTATCATGTGATTAAAGCATCTCATAGATAACAAAAAAACAGAGCGATGATAGATAATCGTTCGGTATGACATTTATATTATTATATGTTAACATACTTAAATAAGGAAGTACAGTGAGGGACAATATTAAGTCCCACCCATGCGTTTTCTATTTGTGATTATTTCATTGCTTTTATAAAAGAAAATGAAAACCTTTATTGGGAATTTTCTAGTTTTGAACCATGAACATTTCCTTTAAAAAATATATAATATTTTTTTTAAAAACAATAAAATAATCACAAGTAGAAAACCCATGGGTGGGACTTAATATTGTCCCTGTACATCCGCAAAAATCCAGATCATCCTCTCTCTATGTATGTATATACATATATATACATAAAATTCATTACCAGCCATTCATTTGGCTTAAGTTTACTATTTGTTCTCTACTTTAGGTTCTTAATTAATAGAAAAAAAAGAATAGCATTATTCATTCGTAGCATTATATAATATACCTTTATTGTGAAATGCATTGTAATTTTCTCAGAGTTTCACTGTTGCAACAATCATATAAAAATATAATATTCTCGATCTTATTCAATAATAATTTCACTTTTAATTTATATTAAATTTATGAAGATATTCTTTAGCCCAGTCAAATTAGGGTTTCACCTCGGAATGAAAGATAATAAGCTGAATTTTTGTATGGACCTTTATTTTGGCATTCTAAATGATGTCTCAAAAGTCACATATGATCACGTGTCCGCGTCACGCGGTATTCAGGGTCAAAGGTCACGAAAATCAGTTTTTTGTGAATATCTCGTTTCCTATACCTTATATGATATTTGGACCTATTATAAAAGTTGTAGAGGATAAAATTCTCTACAATTTATATCTGAAGCATTTTTTTATACGACTAACCGTTTTTGAGGTAGAGCGTAAAGAGTGCGCAGCGCATAGCCTTATATGGCTTAATGCACGTAATGTGTGACTCGTGGTATCGCACGGTATTGTAAGTCGTATAAAGTTTATTATTGATTAAAAAACAACTGCCATTATTTACTTACTAATTATTAATTATTTATATTTAATTATGTCTTTAATTCTTATTTTTAACTATAGTGATTTTATACTTTTAATTCTGTTTTATATTATATATCTTAATTATATTTTAGGTAGAAAAGACATGTACACGAAAATAATATATTTTATTTATATCTTTACTTATATATGATACATTTGCATGTGGTAAAGCGCGCCTTCGGCTACCCCCCCCCCTGGACCCCTTGCTCGCCTTTGGCAAGCAAATGCATTAAATTTATTCTTGCTCATTGCTTGGAAATTTTGCAACTCGCCGAAGGCAAGCAATTGCAAAATTCTAAAGCTCACTTCCTATAACTCTAGCCAATCAGCTAGAGAACAGCAGGCACATACACTCAAGGACAGGAAGTTAATATTATAGTATGATGATATGATGATGATTACAATTTCAGTTCAAATTTTAGGTAGATTTTGGTTGACTTTAATTATAATTAGCAAATGGAGCTTGTCTACTTCTTCTGCTGGTTGGTCAGTATTTGTGATTCGTTATAATCATCCTTGTTATGGATAATATTTGTCTCGATACTGTAATATCTTTGTATATAAATATATATATCACGTATATATTACAGATACCTTCAAGGACTTCGGTGTCATATTCACTCTCTTGTTCATCAGGATTATTTTGATATGATATGATGAAGCGTTGAGGCAAAATTAACTCCTGGGAGCAATAACTACATTATTACGCCTAGCACTAGCTGAACTGCTAAACACAATATTTTGCATCTGCAAGAATGGTTGTCTCCACGCTGGGGATGCAGAAAATGGGGGTTAAAATGTTCTCCAGCTTGTGGCTAGTGAAACGGACAAGCTTGCCACAACGTCAACCAAAATCCACCCAATATTTGAACCGAAATTGTAATAAATGTATCATATGCGATATATGAATGAAAAATAAAGATATAAATAAAATATATTATTTTCACACATTGTACACATGTCTTTTCTACCTAAAATATAATTAAGATATATAATATAAAACAGAATTAAAAGTATAAAATCACTATAGTTAAAAATAAGAATTAAAGACATAATTAAATATAAATAATTAATAATTAGTAAGTAAATAATGGCAGTTGTTTTTTAATCAATAATAAACTTTATACGACTTACAATACCGTGCGATACCACGAGTCACACATTACGTGCATTAAGCCATATAAGGCTATGCGCTGCGCACTCTTTACGCTCTACCTCAAAAACGGTTAGTCGTATAAAAAAATGCTTCAGATATAAATTGTAGAGAATTTTATCCTCTACAACTTTTATAATAGGTCCAAATATCATATAAGGTATAGGAAACGAGATATTCACAAAAAACTGATTTTCGTGACCTTTGACCCTGAATACCGCGTGACGCGGACACGTGATCATATGTGACTTTTGAGACATCATTTAGAATGCCAAAATAAAGGTCCATACAAAAATTCAGCTTATTATCTTTCATTCCGAGGTTGACCCTTATTTTCAACTAATTTGACTGGGCTACTTATCAAATATACTTCTTTATAAAGCTGGCCCGAAAATTATTTTTTACTCTAACTAGAGCCATGAATTTTTTTAAATAAATATTTTGGGTGGTTTTATTATATTTGATTACAATATTTATGAGTTTGAAAAATTCATCAATCAATGACATGAAAACTTCATTAGGCTGAACGTACAAAGGAGCAGCATTCTGACCCCGACAATATTTGGTTCAAATCGTTTTGACATTTCCGGTCATGATACTCACTTGAACACAAGAGCAGACAAGAAAAAAACGACTTGTCTCAGATAGAATGTCTGTCCCTGTGGGCTCTAGTATTATAAAATTGTACTGATAAGCAAACACATTATATTAAGTTAAATACTGGTCTTACTTTCAAAGAGGTAGGAAGATTTAGAAAAAAAAACTTTTTATCACCACGTTTCGCATTAGAATTTGCTATAATATATATACTTCCGGATGTATACGAGATAATAACGCGTTTTCCTAAGTAACGATTACAACATTCAAAGATGAATGAGACAATGTTCTTGCAATTTATTAACTCTCTGATATTTTTTTTGTTCTAGCACGTTGATGAAGAAAATTCCTATCTATGTGGATATTTAAAAATTAAAGGTTTAACTGAAGAATTTCCTACTTTAACTACATTTTTTGATGGTGAAATTATCAGCAAAAAATATCCATTTTTAACGAGAAAATGGGATGCCGATGAAGATGTTGATAAAAAACATTGGGTAATTATTTATTTATAAAAAATTATTTCTTATTAACTTAATATTAATAAATGAAATAATTCTGTTTAACTCTGTCTGGTGCTTGTCCATCTTGAGATCTTCTTCCCAACTCTTGAAATTAATAATCAGCAATCAGGTTTGCTGTAAGAAGAAAGAAACAGAGAGAGTCAATACATTTGATTTGATTAGAAGCGATCAGTTGGTTGGTTCAGGCTTGAGATATATCAATTTAGGTTGAAAATGTTTCTCAATAGTCTTTAAGACGAACCAGTGAAGATGAACATTATTTTTCCTCATCTAATTCTTCAAAACGAAATTCAATTAATATATTTTATTTTGTAGACGAAAACAATCCCAATTATTCAGGCTTGCAGTTTCTTTAGTCGTCCCAGGGTGTAGGTGTTATATAGATGACATTGTTGAACATAATTTAAAAATTTTGTAGGTCTTGATAATGAAATGCGACAATTTTGAAAGTGAAACAGATTGCAATTCCACTTGACCTGAAAGGAGAGAAAATAAAATAATAAAAATAGAGTAATCTTTTTAATTTAAAATATTAATACATTTTTATTAATTTTATTCCTTTTTTGCAGAGTAAGTTTAGTCCGTTCTACCAATATGCCAAAATGTTTAATAGCGATAGTTTTGATTACGACGCACTACAAACGACTGATTTTGTATTCATGCGATGGAAAGAGCATTTTTTAGTGCCAGATCATACAATTAAAGATATTAATGGAGCATCTTTTGCCGGATTTTATTATATTTGCTTCCAAAAGTCTCAGGAAACAATTGAGGGATACTATTATCATCGTAACTCAGAATGGTAACTAATATAATCTTTTATATACCATCTATTGCAATAGTATTGAGACTAAAGCCTGGTAGTTAGGCAGCCCAAATGGCAGCTTGTCTGTGTGAGAAATTATCCTTTTTCCTAGCAGACAAATGGCCGGACCATTTTTAACAAAAGAATAACCATAAAAATTTATCTTTTTAATATAAATTTCAAGATATATCGAAATAAAAATTATCTCAATTAGACTTTTAATCAGAAAAAAAGTTTAGTGAGCGTATGCCATTTAGGCTGCCTAACTTTCGGGCTTTAGTCTCATTATTTGAAATTCCTATTGGGATCCCTGTTTATTTACCCGAGGTGCGAAGACTCACACCTCAAACCCTGCTTGGGTGCTATTGTGATGAGATGCAATATTCCAATCCAGGGCCTGGTTAAGGATTTGTTTACATTAAATAAATATTTTTATTTAATGAAAAAATCCCGCACGCCTAGGGTTTGAACAGGGATTTTCTTTGTAGAAGCAGACACCCTAGCCCGCATATTGAGGTCAAAATATTTACACTTTCCGTAAAAATTTTCTAATTCCTCCTCTCCTCTTTAAAAATTACTGGCGCCTATCACTGCCCATATAGTAATTATTTTCTGTGTGTGCTATATATTTTATCTTCACAATAATTTATTCATTTTTAACTTCTAGAATTTGTTGTGATTTCAATATTTTTAAGAAATTTTGTGAGTATATAAATTTTGGAAGGTTGTAAGCAGGCCACTGCAGTCCAATGAAAAAACTAAATATATAAAAAATATATAGTCTACTTTATTTAAATTTTTATCTTCTCAAACCGCCTGGTTTCGACCGCACTGCCGCAGATCTTCCTCAGTGTGAAGAAACCTTAAAGTTGTGAGTAAGGGTGTTCTATAATTGAAAAAAATAACACTAGTCGACAAGGTTTTTTTTACAAGAAATCTGATTAGTGAATCTAGTGCTTTTTTCACCCTGAATTCAGATATGTAGTTAGAATTTTTCCATCAGGCACAGTTTTAGAGATATAGAGCAAAATAGATTTTAGTAGAAAAAGTGCTCTAAAACGGCTTTTATTTAGAATGTTCAAATTATTTTTAACGCGACATCCCGTCAAATTATGCAGATAGTTAGAATACATATAAATTTTAAGTTTCATCCCAATTGGAGGTCATTTAGACGTGCCGCAAACGGCTTAAAGTTTAGAAAAATCGAAATTTTCAAGATTTTTTTTGCTTTGGTCACCCCTAATACAATTTTAGATATCCCTGAATGCAAAAAACATATATGTACGATATTCTATAGTTCTTTGGCTTTCTAAAAATCATTCATTCATAAAAATCTGCTAATTATTAACGAAATTATTAACAAAAACGTGAGCAAAGAAAAAAATACAAGTACACTCACTGGTCGAAAAAAATTTTTTTCAGATTTTTATGAATGAATGATTTTTAGAAAGCCAAAGATATATATAATAATCGATTAATCTATTATTTTGCACAGTCCTAGTTGTGAGTTCATCCACAAATCTCTAGATCTCCTTAAATTTCTTAGCCAACTGTCTCTCATGAGTCAACGGGAATGAGGGACAGTTGGCAAATACATGATAAGGAGATCTAGAGATTTGTGGATGCACTCACAACCTTAAGGTTTTTTCTCACTGAGGAAGATCTGCGGCAGTGCGGTCGAAACCAGGCGGTTTGAGAAGATAAAAATTTAAATAAAGTATATATTTTTTATATATTTTGTTTTTTCCATTGGTCTGCAGTGAATAACATCCTCCTGAATACATACTTCATGCTAACATATATATATATATATATATATTTTGGGTCAAACATCCCCTGTCCGCCTATCAATGGAACACGGGATCTCCAGCCTATCCTGAGGCATTGGTGAGAACAGCTGACCCTCAACCATACCAGCAAAAACTCACATTCGCCCAATATATAAGATTTTAAGAATGGATTCATCTTTCAAACCTCCAATAAAGATTTCCATCTTCTTTTATCAATATAAAAACAATAAAATAATTACCTATAGAAAACCTATGGTACCGATTATACTGTAGATAACTATTTTTTTTTTTCTGTTTTTGTTTTTAGGTATCAATCCCTGACACTTTATCATGTGCCCGAACATAGCATACAAATCTATGAATTTAGATGAGGTGATATTCTTTAAGTTTTTGCGAATAAAAAAAAAAACCTCCCAAGATTTACATCATCTTGATTGTTTAGAATATAAGTGTATGAATGTATGTATGTCTGTATGTCGTGAGAGTGATAGACTGGTGAATAAATCAATCGGTGTGTATGTAACTGTGTGCGTTGGATTGGGAAAGACTGTTCCTTCATTTTCTTGTGCTTTTGCTTGTCTTTCTCCTTGACAAACAAATGCACTCGAAATTCCGTGTTGTTCGAAACTGGAATTGATTTGAAGAGCACACAAATTCAATTTTTATTCTAACAGACTTGTGCTTATTTTGTGTTAATTAAAAAAAAACTGAGGAACCATGACTCGCCAATAATATTTATTTCGATTTACTCAATCGGGTTTTTGTTTTTTCTTGTTATTTAGAAATTGTTTTTTTTTTTCTTTTAGAATAATAATCAAATTGCTTAACTAGGATGGATTGGGTCCTAGCAAAAATCCGTCTGAATCGTTTATATTTATTTCTAAAGAATATTGAAGCGGATCCCAACGTCATAGGAATATATTAAACCGATTCAAACGGATTTTTGCTTTGAGTTGGCCCAGGAACCGTCCTAGTTTGAGGCTATCTTAAAACTTAATATAAACATTAAATTTAAAGATGTAAAAATGTGAAAATTTATATATATATAATATCTACTTTCTATATATATATTAAATGGATTATATATAGATCGATATAAGATATTACAAGGTGTCCACCAAATGATTTCCCAAAAAAAAAAAAAATCGATAGAAGAATTAAACAAAAAGTATGTTAATTTTGAAAGCAATTTTGTTTAATTCTTATATCGATCTTTTAATTTTAAAATCAGCGAATCCTTTGGTAGACACCCTGTTTGTAGATCATTCTACTTTCTTGAGAAAAATTTACACATGCTTCGATGACTACTATTGTTATTTAAAAAAAGATATTATATAGATAAAAATAGAAAAAAAAATTTTTTCTGAAATTTATTCATTTAAAAAATGAAATATTGGTGTTTTTAATTAAAAAAAAAATGTATGAGATTTTGATTTAACATCTCATTTCATTTAATGATTTAAGGCTCTTTGGGTTGTGCGCCTTAGTATAATGGTAATACATCCGTCTGAAAATCCTGGTTCGAGTCCAGGAGGCGCGAATTTTGCCCACCTAAAACAAAAATATTTTTATCTTAAAACAATATGTTGACTGGTGCTTTGCAGTCTATAGGGCATTGTTTGAAAACATGAACTATTTCAAACAAAGCTCTATTACTCGATTTAATGTTTAATATTAAAATAAAATAATATATCTATTTAGAGAAATAAATAGTTAAGCTTAACTAATTAACACTCAATTAATTTAACTTTGATTGTTTTTAGTTGATTTTCTTATTTTTTCTTTAATATAATATACATATACAGTATAAGTATAATTTAATAAAAATATATTTTGGGCCTATATTAAATAATTTTAACCGTTGTTGCCATTTTTCTAATAATTTTTATTTTGATATTCAGATTAATTTAATAAAATAATTATATCATCTTTAGGAAAATGTTTTGCCTTTTTGTTCTTAATTAGTATTTAGAAACGCAAAAACTCTAATAAAAATTTTTAATTAAAATGTATAGAAATTTAATATAAATTTTTTTAACTAGTAAGATGCGTAAGATTTTGTTAAAGGTGCGGATCTCGAAAAACCGTTATTAGCTGAATGAGAAGCTGGTTACTCTAGGCGGCAAGAGATGGCGTTAGGGAAACATGCGTTTTATTTCATTTCTTTTGAAAGATTCCAGCTAATTAATTAAAGGCAAAAAATTAATTGTTTTTTAAAACAATGATTACTAATTTAATTATCTATAAGATATAGACCGAATTTTTTAAAAATATCTTTTATTTAATTGGGTAGAGGAGACTTTGCAGCCAAGGAAATTAAATAAAAAAATTATTTAATTATTAATCGTCGACGTTCCGGTCGCAAGTCACGACCTTCCTCAGGACGATTAATTGTTAGACTTGCGACCGAAACGTCGACGATTAATAATTAAATAAGTTTTTTATTTAATTTCCTTGTCTGCAAAGTCTCCTATACCCAATTCAAAGTCTACAGCCACTTCTCATCACTAGTTCTTTTATTTAATGTGATTAATCTAAAAAAAAAAAAGAATTTTTTTCGAAAATCAAAAAAAGGGCTTCTATAAGTTGTAGATATTGTAAATAGCTTTAATTAAAAAAAATTGAGGTCGAAAGCTTCAAAATTGTGGCTGCTGGAAACTCTCAAAAATCATCACCTCGAAACGCAATTTTGTATTATTTTTTTAATAACACATTTTTTTTATCAATTACTTTTATTCGTATTTTTTAAGATTTTTATCGTTTATTTATCTTTTTTTTATTTAATATTGTATATCATATATTAATTTATGGAAATCTAAACTATTAAATATCATTTGTATATATATTTATATATAAACAAAAGTGATATGCAAAACATTTTTCAAAAAATGAATTAATTGTCAATTATTTAGCAAAAATAATAAGATAATGTTTTGGGAAGGTAGCAACAACTTTGTTAGATACATATAGAAAAGAATCTCTTGTCTTTTTTTTTGTAAAGAAAAATGAATTGATCCATTGAGAATTGAATGAGGGAAAAGCGAGGATTGATTTTAAAGAAAAATTTTTAAAAAGTATTCGCCACCTCAAATCGAAATAAAAATTGATTTCTAAAATTTTTGATTAATAATTTATAAAATAAATTATTAAATAAAATTAATTTTTTTATGATGATAAAATAGAAATCTAAATACTCCCTCTTTGATCTCATTCTGTTTCTAAAATTTTACATACTATTTATTGTAAAAGTATATTTTATAACTATTATATATATATAATAAAAATATAAAAATATACATGTATAATTTGTTAAGAATAGATTATTAATATATTGTAATATAAAGGTAAAGGATAGAGCAGAGAAAGGATAAAGTATGAATGGATTGCTGCAAATTGATAATTACGAATTATGAATATTAATGAGATGTTTAAAAACATGATAATACAGTCATACTTCTAATTCGAATATTTTCTATTCTGATAAAAGAAATTACAATCCCTGAGTACTGACTGTATTTTATTAAAAGGTCTTATTTATTAAAGATGGGCAGAATAGGAGACTCGGGCAGGCCTGGTATAATCATAAAATAGAAAAATTATTTCTCTTAGCCTTCATTTCAACTAAGGCTTCAAAGTATTAAATTAGAATTCGAATAAAAATTTGTACAGTGAGTGCCAAAGTTTAGTCTGCTTTTTATAAGACTATATTCATTGTTTTTTTGGCAAATTTCTTGGGTTTCTTGACCAGAAAAATTTTCAGTAAAGTTTTTTCATATTTAAAAAAATTATGTAAAGAAAATGCATAACTACGTCTTAAACTTTGACATTCACTCATTCACTGTACATATATAATTTTCATAAAGCTGTAAAAATTATCAATTATTCGTTTCAGTTAACTCATAGAGATCCATTTTCTTCTAAAAGGTCTGTCTACGTAAAAATTTTTTTCAGATTAAAACTCTGCCCATTGAATTTTTTCATTTGACCTTTTTATAGAGACACTCCTAGTCTGTCTTTAAATATCTGGGTCTTTATTTTTTCTTTTAATAATTACATATTTCAAAATCTAAAGAGTGCCCATTTTAATTGTTTTGTAAATTTTTTGCATTTGATTAATAAAGAAGTCCATTTTCATTTTGAAATTTTTTTACAGTTTCTGGTTTTATAAAAAAAAAAAAAAAAAAATACGTATCTTTTTGAAATAAAACTTTTATCGTCTAATCTAAAATTTATATAATTTAATTCTGATTCTTCAATTGTAAAAAAATTGTTTCCTTAAAAGTAGTAGAGAGAAATATTTGTTAATATGTAATCAAAAATTTTCAGTAAAAAAAAAAAAGTAAATTTCTTTTGTTATTTCAATCTTCCACTAAAAAATTGGCCTGGACAAAGAAAAATATATATATATAGGCCTATATATATAATGTATATCCTTCTTCTCTGAGATCTAGACCAGTGGTTCCCAACCGGTGTGCCCGGCATCCAAGCGTGCCACGAGACATTTACATAAAAAATAAAAAAAAATAAAGAGGCCAAAAAAATAAAGTTTTGCTAGAAATTATGTAATAAAAAATCTGGTGATGGTCGCATAGCAGCTAATGTTCTTTTACCTTCGTAATTGAAAGTTGTGTTCTATGCTTGTCATACCAGATTCATCTTATAAGATCATATAAATTTTGTAAGAAACGATTCAAATTTTAAGGGTCCTTTTTTGGAATGCCTGAGCTTATAACAATATACAAAATTTTTATTTTTTATCAGGCTGGTTTATAATTTCATCTTTTTACAATTCTGTTTGAAGTCTTTTGCTGTTGTTTGGAAGGATTAGCCGAGTCTTTTAGATAGGACAACGTTACTAGGAGGCACCACGTAGAGGTTTCTTCCAAGCCCCTCAAAAAAATTATTTTCATCTTCTTTTAAAGCCCTTCGATCCAGTGAGTAAATAGCCTTTCTTCTAGGAGCTTGTGGTCATTTTAAAAAAAATTTATTTTTCTTGAAAGTGGTAGAAAATAAAAAGAAACAAATTTTACGACACTCTTCAGATCTAACAGTATTTTAATAATAGTAAATGATGTCCAAATG
>JAKCPI010015636.1:0-41196 GCA_023213315.1 Euborellia annulipes | reverse complement strand
GTTCAAAAGCTTTGGAAGGTGTCAAACTTAAATATAAAATTTCTACCTCTTAGGTCTCTTCATTCATGAGATATTTTGTTCACAGACAGATCCACTTTTTTTTGACTGAGAGGGCCTCAAAAACGTGTATTTCCGTCAAAATCTCGTCAACGAAATGTTGCACATGAGATCCAATACTTTCTCTCTATATATCATATATTTAACAACAACTGAATAAAGAAACAGAATGCAACATAGAAGAAATGAAATAGTAGGGGTATTCATGATCTTGTATACACGACGTCCTATCGTCTTAAAAAGTTCTCTCCTATGTCTTATTTGGATATACGATATACGACATTTACCTCTCGTATTGCTAAAAATAGTACATACGACGGCCACAGGTCTCTTATATCGGTGTCGTATGTTGTAAATCAATTCCCGCCATTAGAAATGTCAAAGTTTTTCTAACCTAAAAAGTGTTTGTGTTTTGTTTTCAAGTGTTTAGTGTGTTGTTTTGTTTGTTTCTCTTATTTATTTATTTAAAAATAAAAATGAATGAGATAGGGGAGGACAATTTTAAAAAGAAGAAAAAGACTTTTAGTAGGTTATGAATGTTGTTCGATTTCACCGATAGTCATCAAATACGACATAGGACAAATTTATTTTTGGTCCGTTTGTTAAACTAATTTACGATTTAAGACATTTAGGAGAAAACACAAGATCATGAATACCCCTAATGTTTATTTGATGATTACACGTAAAGTATCGAAATAAATATCAAGAAAAAAAATTGAAGCATATTACCAAGTGCTTTTCTAATTGATGATATTTTTTTTTTTTTGTGTTTTATAAATAGTGCGAAGAAAAATAGAATTTATTATTTTTCGGTCAAAAATTTTAAATTTAAGTTGGCAACATTGGCAAGTCAGGTAAGAGACGAGAGTTGATTCTCATTCAACATTAAAGAGCAGCTCTAGCAGGTAGTCAGAACTATTACAAAATTGTACCTATGTTTCCATTTGTAAACAGTGAGTGAAATATACAAATTAATTGTGATATCTTCCCTTCGTGATCTCTCTAATAATTACCAGTTTGTGTATACACTGGTGATCCCGAATAAAGAAACACTTGTCCTCGCCAAAACCACGTGTTTGCTGCAAATCAAGACTTTGTTGTTTTGAAGAAGAAAGCATGGCATCATCTTTGATTACAAATAAAACCACAGCGTCAATGGATTTCCATAAAACAAGTAAGTTCGTCGGAGAAATGGTCTTTGTAATCGCCATCTACGTATTTAATTTTAATTAAAAACTATATATAGAAGAGAAAGTAGTGAATCCATGTCGAGATTTTGAAGGAAATGCACGTTTTGTATGCGTGTGAACAAAATATCTCAAGAACTAACAGAGCTAGGAAGTTGAAATGTTAGATTTAAGTTAGGTATCCTCATGGGATGTGACACGAAGCTTTTGAACAAAATCGGCCAAAAGAGTACTAATACTTTACTGATGTACTTTTAGTTTTTTTCAATTTTCTCGAAATTCGCTCCAACGATTTTGATTAAAATTCAAAAATCAATTATTTTTTAGATGCTCTTTAAAATGTATATTCTCATTTTGCCCTTGAAATCATTTCAAGCACACTTTACTCTTGTACTTCATAGGAGAAATGATTACCATGGTAACAGAATATAAATATTTTTCCATGCTTTATAAATTTTACATCTTTAAGGGTGTTCAGGAGCGATGTCTAAACGTACTTAAAAAAAACTAGACTATTATAAGGAATTTTTCAATGCGGTTTTTTTTTTAAATGAATTAAATTCATAAGAGATTATTGGGACATCGAGCTATAATTTTTTTAATGACTTATTAAAAAATTATCGTAATTAATTTTTTTGTTATCAAGCAAATACAAAAAAAAAACAATCTGTCCCAATAATCTTTAATTTTTTTTAAATTTAAAAATGAATTTATTGTTATTATTAATCACATATTAATTAAGATATTTTTAAAATAAGCTTAGATGATTTATTTAAAAACCAACTGTCAAATTAGTTCAGCATTCTTGCAATAGATGGCAGGGTAGTCTAACAGCCGATGTAGTATTAGCCTATATCTGGCCTATATTTATATATTTTTATGCTTTTATAAAAGATACATAATTTATAATAACATTTATAAAGTATTTATTGTTAAAAGATCAATGAAAATCAACCAAATGCATTAAATATTATTAGCTACCATTCTGACATCTCTTGGCAAATTTTTGAATTACTTGATTTTTTGGGCATGCTTTTATGACACACTACGCCCTCTTAGCGGGAAAAACATGCGTAACCCCTTCACTCCCGTCCCGCCTTAATTCTAATATATCGGCGGAAACTAAATATACGTCGGCCCAAAAAATCTGGTGTGACAAGCATAGAACACAACTTACCAAAGAGAAAGTTGTGTGCTGTATGGCCATCACGTCAATTTTCTTAATAATTCCATTAAGCGCAATTCAAAAATTGCGTCATCTGAGAGATGTCTTGGATTCTGGCATGTGACAACCTCCTCCCTCCCTTGCTTCTTATTTGTTTATTATATCTGAGCGAATTAATGTCCAAGCTGAAAGGCTCTTTTATAAACATTGCTGGTTCCCACACACCAGAAGTTTTTTTTTTTTTTTTTTATAATCTCCACTTATTAGTTGGCCTAATATTATTATTTTTTTTTTTTTTGTTTCAGATGGAAAATTATTCAAAAGGGAAGAATGTTGAGGAGCCATTTGAACGGGAGCATGTCCCATGTTTCCAGGGAATGCCGGATGATTTCTTTTGGATGAAGGTACGTTCCCTGCCACGGGAGGTTGCAAGAAAACAAACAAATAGCTCAACTTTCTTTAGCCATCGATAAGTTTAAAAAGAATAAGAGATTTTGTCGATTTGTTTTCCTTTTAATCAAAAGATGTCTGGGGGCTCCTTGTCAGTAGGCCGCCCGTGAATCCCTTGAGCCATCTTGGCTTCTCCTCTTCAGGAGCGCGCACCCAACAATCACATAAATTGAGTAATTTAATTTTTCCACTCATAATTACGAGCTGCAATTAAAGATGATAAACAGAAATAATCATTTCGTTGCTATTTTGTCACCTTTTTAATAAACGGGCAAAATAAATAAAAAAAAAAAAACTATTATAAATTTCATAAATTGGCAATAGCCATTAAATTAGAAACAAATTATAAGACATTCAAACAATGGATAAAATTTAATTAATATTAATTATTAATAAATAATAAATATTTTTATTATAAAACATGCATTAGAATTATCAACAACATGAAGATAAATTTTCATCAATTCATCTTTCACGGTGCGCTAATACATTATTTGAGTGCCCTGAAGACAATCGCCCATTGGTTAACTTTCTATTATTGAAGTGCAAGTTTTATAATAAAAATATTTATTTATTTTGAATAATGTTTTTATTAAAATTAAATATACAAATTAAACACTAGGTTATTTATTACAAAGGTTTTATTAATTAAAAATGTATTTCGACAAATACTTGTTATCATCAGAAGTGATTACATTACTATTACATGAAAGTAGAAACATTATGTACTAGAAGAAGTGGTACCAATTGCATTACATCAAAGTAACAAGCAGAGTTGACAAGTTATTACACGGCTTATTTTACGTGTAAATTACTACCTTGTAAATAACTAGGTCGTCGTAAATAACTGTAAAAAACCAACTGCCTGAAAAAAAAAAACAGATTAAAGGCTTTTATTTCATATTTTTGAATGTTTTAAGGCATTGACGATGTTGTTTCTTTTTATTTAGAGAATAATGTATGCCTAATCAAAATGTTAATAAAATAATTAAAAAATTAAATTCGAAATTTAAATATGGTAACCTAACCTATAACTGTCAATTCATTTGTAAGTATATTTATTATTTTCTTTAATTAATTTGTATCAGATAATTAAATTCAGTTTGCTTTTATTTTTTTTGTATATTTATAATAATAAATTCATATCCGATCTACAATACAAACTAAAAAAATAATGTTTCAATGAGAACCTACGGTTCAAAGTTTAAATCTTATGGTTATATTAAATATTGATTAAATATTAATAAATAACTAATTATTACTAATTGATTTTTATTCATTGTTTATAATTTATTTCAAAATTAATGGCTATTGCTATTAAAAAATAAATGTTCTCGCCAATAGTTAATCTTCTCATTTTTAGTGCCATATTTTAAAGAAAGATGATGAACAAATTTGTTTGAAAAGCTCGTTTAGTCAACATGTCAACACGAGTGAACGCATCAACATTAAGGGGGAGAATATGTAACATCTAGTTATTTTTAAAGTTAAAAGTTGGTACAACAATTGTGTATTAATTGCTAATTTAATACTAATTAATTGTTTGAAATAAATTTAATTAGTGTATTGTTGTTTTCTAAACGAGCGTTTAATTTCTCCTCTCCAGCCAATTTATAAGCATCGGCTTGATTGTTTAAGGTGACAGGGGCGAGCAAAATGCGCAATCTTTTGCAAGTGGCCCTGCCCAAGTTCGAAGAGAGGCGACATGTCGTTTGGTCAGCGTCAGGGCCTGCCATCTCAAAAGCCGTCTCCTGTTCGGAAATGATGAAGAGAAGAGCCTCGAAGCCGACGCACCAAGTCACACAAGTCTCGCTATCGCAGGTACAATTATTCTCTCTAAATATTTACATCTTGTATTAATAATTCCAAGGCAAGATATCCGATTAAAAGATATTTTTTTTCTGATGTGAAACATAATTTAGTGTTTTACTTTCTCTTACCTCTATATATATATGTTAATATATAGAGAGAGAAAGTATTAGATTCATGTCAAAAAATTCGATGTCGAGATTTTGATGGATATACACGTTTTTAGTTCCACTGAATTTTCGCGACATTGTCTGTGTGTCTGACTGTGTGTGTGTTCAATTTTAACCATGAAAGAATTGAGCTAGGAGGTTGAAATTTTATATTTAAGTTAAACACCCCACGGAAGCGTGAAAATAAGCTTTTTAACAAAATCGGACAAAGAGTACTAGTACTTTACTGATGTACGTTTTCGTTTGTTTTTTTTTTTTCGATTTTCTCAAAATTCGCTCCAACGATTTTGATTAAAATTCAAAAATAAATTATTTTTTAAATGTTCTTTAAAATGTATATTCTCATTTTGACATTTAAATTTTTTGAACACCACTTTACTCTTGTACTTCATTGGAAAAATAGGAGAAATGGTTGCCATGGTAACAAAATATAAATATTTTGCCATGTTTATAAGTTTTTCAAATTCAAATGTACTGTACTGTCGGAAACTAAATATATCTCGACACAAAAACAAGCACAGAACACAACTTACGATTACCTTTGGTAAGAGAAAGTTGTGTGCTGTGCGACCAGTCACACCATATTTTTTTTTTTTTAACTTTCTAAAATAGATCAAAACACCTAAAAATTAACTTTTTATTGATCACTTCAAGAAGAATTTTTAAATAATAATTTTATTTCCAGGTAACTGCAATTTAATTCAATTGATTTATGTAGTTTGAATAGTATCCAATAGATGGCAGCATTGGACATGAGGTGTTTCAGAGAGACTGACTTGTCGCTGCGTTAATATATAAATAAAGAATGATCATGAGTGAAGTACTATCCAGGGGGGACAAGTCAATGGAGCGATTTGGTGTGCGTTTTGAGATATAGTTCCTATGTTCAGAATGAATATAACTGGCGCTGGCGTATGATGGTGCTAGTGTCGCCTGAGTTGATCGCGAGCGCATGCGCAGGAGACACATCTGTTCCCATTGGTCCATCCATGCATTTTCAAAAAACCAGTGAATAACTGTCATTTCAAGCATATGAAACAAAGTCAATGTGTATCCTGATCAAAATTGTCAACGATTGAATTTCTTCAAATATACAAAATCAGGTTGGTTTTTCAGCTCAATTTATTTGTTTTGGCATTTCAAAAAATATAAATATATATTTGTTCGTACAGCATGTAACCGGAGAGGAAAAGATGTGTGCCGAGGTCCAGATATCCAGGAACGAAAAATATAAAAATGTTTTGTTTTCCACTGAACATACAGCTTCGAGATTCATGGATACAAATTATACAGTAAATAATCCTGATTTTTTTAACAAATCAACAAATATTCATACTCATTACGAGGTTTGCTCCGAGCATTTCAAAATTTAACAATTCCAAAATTAATAATAATTATCCTATAATTATAAATATATTGTATATTTTTTTCGAATTTTTTATGAACAACAATAATGTATACTTTAGTCATTTTTAATTTTAATGAATATATATGTTATGTTAACTTGGAACTTTATGCTTTTTATTAGAGGTTGACTGGAAAAAAGAAATATTTTATATGCTTTTGTTATATTTATTTTAATAATAGTATTAAATATATTGTATTTTTTTTTTAATTTTAATAAATATATATGTTAACTTGTAACTTTATGCTTTTTATTTAAACTGGAGAAAAACCATTCACTTAACAATTTTATTCATTTGGGTGAGAAACCATATAGATACGATATAGTTTTATTCAGGGTATTTTATTCATTCGGGAGAAAAGCCTTTCATGTTTCACTGGCGCTGCCGTTAAGAGGCGCTGTAAGCAGCCGTTCTAAACCGATTTTTAAACACTCCATTTTTTTCACTACGTGATGTCCCTTCCCGTTTATTCCCTGGTACTATCATACACATATTCGATCTCCAAGGTCTACAATTAGGTACAATTAGATTTCTTCCAATTATTGACCAAAAAGAAAACTACTATATTTTTTGAATTAATTTAAATGTAAATATCCTTAATTTATATCCCTCTCCATAGTCCTACACTCGGCGATTTTTGAGTTGAAAAATAGAAGCAAGTTCAATTTGTGCATTTTATTATATGACAAAAAATCTGGTGTGAGTGGCTGGTCACACAGCACACAACCTTCGGTAATCGAAAGTTCTGTACTGTGCTTGTAACACCAGATTTTTTTGTGTCGACATATTTGGATATATTTAAATAAATAAATTTTTGCTGTCTGTCTGTCACGCTCTATTTGATTAATTTCCCGAACTACTATTGAGGACGTTAAGGTGAGTTGAGAAAAAAAATAATCTGAAACGCAAATCCCCAAATGGGGAGGCTCAATCTCGTTTCAACCACAGACCCACTTTTCATACATCTCCAAACTCTTTTGAAAACGGATAGAGGCAAATTCTAGAGACCCACCTACATGCATATTAATAAATAGCGATTTATTGCAACAAGTGGTAAACCGGCACATAAAACGGAAGTGAGTGGCTATCGCTTTATACTGTATATAGTATGTGATGGTGATATATAAGGAATACATCGAGCAAATTTAACTGTCAAGCCCGTACTTTTAAATATAAAAATCTGGTGTGACTGTCGCACAATACACAACTTTCTCTTACCTCTCAATAATCGAAAGTTGTGCTCTCTGCTTGTCACACCAGATTTTTCTTGTTAGTTTCCGCCGATATATTAGAATTCAAGATGTCAAATTTATAAATATGGATTTAAATAAGAATGCCTGGACCCCAAATAATATATATTCATAACGGTTATCGTCAAAGTCTTAAATGGCCTAAGTTGCCGAAAAGACTGTGTGTATGTGACAAGGGCGGTCCCAGAGGGGGGTCAAGGGGGTCGTGACCCCCCCAAAATCTTTTTGTTTTTTTAACACACACTTTTTCCCCACTCACTCTCCCATTCACACAATCTTTTCGGCAACTTAGGCCATTTGAGACTTAAACGATACTCATATTTGATTATTATATATTTATTGGGGTCCAGGCCCATTTATTTATACTATTTGGTATCCAAATAATTTAAATAAATATTCATAGGACTGCGTGGGATCCGAACCCCGTCCTTTGGTATACAAGACAGGCGCGCTACCAACTACGCTGAACCCGGGGCCCCAAAATCTTTAATATTCATGGTTTATAATAAGCTCCTTTTGCAAATACACTGTTTCCTTCCACTGATAATCGTTCGGATATGTTCGTAGGAAGATTATATCTCCACAGCCTTAAAATATCAACTTTTTTTTGTCTTTATTTTGCATATTAAACAACTAATTTACTATTTATGTTTCTATTAATTTTAACCTAGATTGAAAACCTTTTAAGTAATTAAATATGGATCAATCTGAGTTTTCAGGTTAGGACTTGGCTTTGGTTCGATCAAAAAAACTTGATAACATTTTTTAACAGTGACCCCGCCCCCGGGTGTGGCGTAGTAGGTTGCGTGCCTACCTCCTATACCAAACGTCGCGGGTTCGGACCCCAGGCAGCCCGATGATTTTATTTAAGCCATTTGGATACCAGATGGTTTAAATAGAAATGCCTGAACCCCTAATAGATATTTTCAATACAACGGTTATCGTCAAAGTCTTCTATGGCCTGAGTTGCCGAAAAGACTGTGTGAATGTGTGTGTGAATGAGAAAAAAGTGTGAATGTTTTTTATTTAAAAAAAAAAAAAAAAAAAAAAAAAAAACAGTGACCCCTCCAAAAATGTAAGGCTAGGACCGCCCTTGGTATGTGAGTGTGAATGTTTAAAAAAAAAAAAAAAAAAAAATGGATAAATATTTATATTCTGTTACCATAGCAACCATTTCTCCTATCTTCTCTATGAAGTACAAGAGTAAAGTAGTCTTCAAACAATTTTGAGGGCAAAACGAGAATATACATTTTAAAGAGCATCTAAAAAATAATTGATTTTTGAATTTTAATCAAAATCATTGAAGCGAATTTTGAGAAAAACTGAAAAAGTACATCAGTAAAGTACTAGTACTTTTTGATCGATTTGGTTAATCTTTACAATAAAGTGCCAGCCCTCGCACTGACTGACTAGTTCACTCTTTAGACATTAGCTCAACATTCATGATTCTTTCGTTCTTCAATATATATTTTTACTTACTTTTTGGGTTTTTTCTTTCTCCATTGTAATTTAGATGACAAAAACCGGCTAATCTTTAGAATAAAGTGCCAGGCCACCTAGAGGGCGCTGATGTGATTCATTCGTGATTCTTTCGTTCTTCTTTTTATGATTCGTTCTCACTATTTCATTTTTATAAGAAGCCATTTAATATAAATCTCACTATATATATATAAATATAAATATAAATATTCATCTCCCCGGCCTCTAAGATATATTTTTACATTCATCTCCTGGGCGAGTTATTATTTTGTGTTGTGCTTTTTTTATTAAATTTTTTTTGGCCATTTTGCCATTTTTGCTGTCTGGAATTCCCATTTTTGTCTAGCATTTGCTTTTATTATCATTTATCTAAGTTCCACAATGAGTGAGAGAATTGATCTTTTTTTGACCGATTTGTATCGAAAGCATGAATCTGGAATGGATGGAAAATTGCAAGTATTGAAATCTTGTATGGATCTTGGTTTGATTGCGAGAAGGATGATGAGGAGAGGTCAGAATAAGGTAAGAATCGTTTTTTTTTAACAACTTGCAGGGGTCTCGACCTTCGGTTCTTTTATTTTTAGAAAAAATTCAAAACAACTAGGGAATTCTCGGCTTTACTTTTTTGGGGTTTTTCTTTCTCCATTGTAATTTAGATGACAAAAACCTTGCGCCTGACCTATTCTGATTGAGATAAGTAAAGAAATTAATTAAATAGAGTTAAAAATATAAAAAATAATTTTATCGAAAATAGTTTGTTTTTATTTAATAATAATGAACGATAAAGGAGCTAACTTCAGATGATAATTGAAAAAAAAAAAATTCAAAGAATAATTTTTTCGGTTAATCTTCAGAATAAAGTGGCAAGCCTTCGCACTGGCTGACTAGTTTACACTTTTGACCACTTTTGGCATTAGCTCAACATTCATGAATCTTTCGTTTTTTTTCATTTAGGCATGCTATTTGTTTTGTCACTAAGGCCGAGAATTCCCTAGTTTTTTTAAATTTTCTTTAATCGAAGGAAACCGAACTGCAACCGAAGGACCGAAACAATTAGGTCGTGTCCCCTGAAGTTGTTTTGTCACTAGTGTCGACTTCGGTTCGGTTTCCGGATCGGTTCGGCTCGTCTCAGTTCGGTTCGAAACCATCCAGTTAGAAGCTATTCGGTAGCCCTAAAAACTAGGAATTTTCGGACCCTTCGGGCCCGAAAATTTTTTTTAAAAGCTACCGAATCGCTTCTAACTGGATGGTTTTGAACCGAACTGAGCCGAGCCGAACCAAACCGAACCGAACCGAAGCCGAGAATTCCCTAGTTGTTTTGAATTTTTTTCTAAAAATAAAATAACCGAACTTAAAACCGAAGGTCTCGAGCCGCCTCCGGCGGCTCTCGGACAAGGGATCCCTGCAACTTCTTTAATATATTCTGGATGGATATTTTTTATTTAAATTTAAATATAAGAA
This sequence comes from Euborellia annulipes, assembly GCA_023213315.1. Classification (NCBI taxonomy): domain Eukaryota; kingdom Metazoa; phylum Arthropoda; class Insecta; order Dermaptera; family Anisolabididae; genus Euborellia; species Euborellia annulipes. Next base: position 30,762 of record JAKCPI010015636.1, on the reverse strand, counting down.
CCAAAAGACACGGGTCTCCATCGGTGGCCCGCGGACCCAAAGATGTTCTTAATAAGTGTAGCAAACTCGAGCCTTTTTACTAAAAAAAAAAAGTCAGTGAATACTTTAACTTTTAATACAACTGAAGTTAGCTCCTTTATCGTTCAATATTAAAAAAAATAAACAATTTTCGATAAAATTATTTTTTATATTTTCAACTCTATTTAATAAATTTCTTTACTTATCTCAATCAGAATAGGTCAGACGCAAGGTTTTTGTCATCTAAATTACAATGGAGAAAGAAAAAACCCAAAAAAGTAAGTAAAAATATATATTTTTAATGGTTAATGTGGTCCTTGTATTTCTTCAAAATTTTCCTTATTTTGGCATATATCTCGATCAAATTGGCTTACCGCCACCTCTTTTAGAATAATAAAGGGAAGGGAGGGGTGAATTCTCCCTGAAAACTTCCTAATTTTAATAAAGATTTACTTACCGTCATATAGGATTTAGCCAAATAATTTTATCCGAAAATTGTTTATTATTATTTTTTTTTTTAATAATAAATGATAAAGGGAGCTAACTTCAGATGATAATTGAAAAAAAAAACAAAGAATAATTTCTTCGGTTAATCTTCAGAATAAAGTGGCAAGCCTTCGCACTGGCTGACTAGTTTACACTTTTGACCACTTTTGACATTAGCTCAACATTCATGAATCTTTCGTTTTTTTTTTCATTTAGGCATGCTATTTGTTTTGTCACTAAGGCCGAGAATTCCCTAGTTTTTTTAAATTTTCTTTAATCGAAGGAAACCGAACTGCAACCGAAGGACCGAAACAATTAGGTCGTGTCCCCTGAAGTTGTTTTGTCACTAGTGTCGACTTCGGTTCGGTTTCGGATCGGTTCGGCTCGTCTCAGTTCGGTTCGAAACCATCCAGTTAGGAAGCTATTCGGTAGCCCTTAAAAATAAATTTTCGGACCCTTCGGGCCCGAAAATTTTTTTTTAAAAGCTACCGAATCGCTTCTAACTGGATGGTTTTGAACCGAACTGAGCCGAGCCGAACCAAACCGAACCGAACCGAAGCCGAGAATTCCCTAGTTGTTTTGAATTTTTTTCTAAAAATAAAATAACCGAACTTAAAACCGAAGGTCTCGAGCCGCCTCCGGCGGCTCTCGGACAAGGGATCCCTGCAACTTCTTTAATATATTCTGGATGGATATTTTTTATTTAAATTTAAATATAAGAACCAAAAGACACGGGTCTCCATCGGTGGCCCGCGGACCCAAAGATGTTCTTAATAAGTGTAGCAAACTCGAGCCTTTTTTACTAAAAAAAAAAAGTCAGTGAATACTTTAACTTTTAATACAACATGAAGTTAGCTCCTTTATCGTTCAATATTAAAAAAATAAACAATTTTCGATAAAATTATTTTTTATATTTTCAACTCTATTTAATAAATTTCTTTACTTATCTCAATCAGAATAGGTCAGTCGCAAGATTTTTGTCATCTAAATTACAATGGAGAAAGAAAAAACCCAAAAAGTAAGTAAAAATATATATTTTTAATGGTTAATGTGGTCCTTGTATTTCTTCAAAATTTTCCTTATTTTGGCATATATCTCGATCAAATTGGCTTACCGCCACCTCTTTTAGAATAATAAAGGGAAGGGAGGGGTGAATTCTCCTGAAAACTTCCTAATTTTAATAAAAATTTACTTACCGTCATATAGGATTTAGCCCCCAACTCCTCCCCCCCCACTCCTATCTAAACCCCTCCTACCTAAGCTTGGTAGCATCTACTCTCTTTTATTCACTTACAATTGTTAGTCACATGTACTCCTGAAGATGGGTTAATAGCCCAAAATATATTGAGTTAGAAACTTAAAATAAATATATTTTTAATCATTTGAATAATTTTTAATTTATCCTTTATCGCCTTTTTTATCCGGCCCTGGACTTAGGGGTTTAAGTAAAAACTAAAATAATTCAAATATTGTTTTATATTTCATGCAAAATTTAAAATATTTTTAACTTAATTGAGTCTTTCATGTTTATTCTTATTATTTCTCATTTAAGGTTGTTCAGGAAAAAATAATTTTTTTTTACTTTCTCTTACCTCTATATATATGTTAATATATATAGAGAGAAAGTGTTGGATTAATGTCAAAAATTCGATGTCGACATTTTGATGGATATACACGTTTTGAGGTCCCTTGAATCTAAAAAAAGTGACTTTTCGCGACATGGTCTGTCTGTGTCTGTCTGTCTGTGTGTGTGTGTACAAAATATAAATATTTTCCAATACTTATAAATTTTACATCTGAATTCAAATGTTCCGTACTATCGGGAACTAAATATATGTCGACACGAAAATTCTGGTGTGACAAGCACAGAACACAACTTTCGATTACCGAAGATAAGAGAAAGTTGTGTGCTGTGCGCCAGTCACACCAGATTTTTTCTAAATATTATAGAATTAGAAAAGAACATGTCACGCACGATTTGAATATATAACTAATATTAATAATGAAAACTCGACTGAAATTGACCTAAAAAAATTTCTAGTTTTTTTTTTTTTTATTATTTTTTATAAATAAAAAGTAAAATAACTTTTTATTAAAATGTGCTTGACTGGTAATGATTAGAAAATATGGAAATTGATATGTTTATCATCTCGTAAACAGGTAGAGATTCTGATTTCAATTTATCTCTTATTGGGGTTAAAATAAAAAAAAAACCTGGTGTGACTGGTCGCACAGCACACAACTTTCTTGTACCTTCGGTAATTGAAAGTTGTGGATATATATTTAGTTTCCGTTAATATTGTATATAGAAGATGTAAAATTTATAAAATATAGAAAAAATTACCGTAAAATGGTCTGTCTATCTGTATGTGTGAACAAAATATCTCAATTTTATATTTAAGTTAGGCACCCCCCTGGCACGTGACACGAAGCTTTTGAACAAAATTGGCCAAAGAGTATACTAGTTCTTTCCTGATGTACATTTTTAGTTTTCTCGATTTTCTCAAAATCCAAAGATTTTGATTAAAATTCATAAATCAATTATTTTTTAGATGTTCTTTAAAATGTATATTCATTAGGATTATGAAGATGTATGGCAGTCAGCAGGTGATAAAGAAACTATTTGATTATCGTCGACGTTTCGGGATCACGTCGATCCCATCTTCAGGACGATAAACTGTTATTGTTGCTTAGTTAGATGCAATTTTGGTTCATACAAATATAAATACTTATATTAGCACATACCATTAGATATATATGCAAATATAAGTATTTATATTTGTATGAACCAAAATTGCTGGCTGCCATACATCTTCATAATCCTAATAATTACCACTCAGCCATCGAAATTCTTCTATTTAAAATGTATATTCTCATTATGCCGTTGAAATTGTTTGAATCACTTTACTCTCCTAAAGATAGAAATGGTTACCATGGTAACAGAATATAAATATTCTCCCATGTTTATAAATTTTACATCTTGTTAAGCCCCCGAGTTTGGCGTAGTATGTAGCGTACCTACCTCCTATACCAAACGTCGCGGGTTCGGACCCAGGCAGTCCGATGATTTTATTTAAGCCATTTGGATACCAGATGGCTTAAATAGAAATGCCTGAACCCCAAATACATTAATTAATTACAACGGTTATCGTCTAAAAGTCTTAAATGGCCTGAGTTGCCGAAAAGACTGTATGAATGTGTGTGTGAGTGTGAGTGTGAATGAGAAAAAAGTGTGAATGTTTAAAAAAAAAAAAAAAAACATCTTGTTAAATTCTAATATATTGGCTGAAATTAAATATATGTCGACATAAAAAAAAATCTCGTGTGACAAGCACAGAACACAACTTTCACCAAAGGTGAGAGAAAGTTGTGTGTAGTGCAGCGGCCAGTCACACCAGATTTTTTTTTTTAAACACACTTTTTCCCATTCACACACATACACATAGTCTTCTGGGCAACTCAGGCGATATAAGACATTAACGATACTCATTAATTTCAGGGGCGTATATAGAAATTTCTTTTCGGGGGGAGGGCCTGAACTCAAAAATTTTTCTGCGTAAAATTTTTTTCTTTTCAAGAAACTAAATTTTTTCCACCCTGGGAAAAATTTTGTTTTTGCGAAACCATAGACACGAAATTTTTACCGCTCTGCGGAACATTTTTCCTTTTGCGGAACAAAAGTTTTCCATCCAGCGGGAAAAAAATTTTTCGCGAACTGTATTTTTTCGCACTGTGGGGCCATTCAAACATTTGGGGGGGGGGTGCGAGCCCCCTCGGCCCCCCTCCCCTTATATACGCCTTTGATTAATTTAATACGATACAATTAGGGTGTCCAGGCCTTGTTTTAAATTATGGCTTTTTTGTGACGTATTTTCAATTTTAACCCTTATTTTTATGGAATTAATTATGACATTTTTGTGAAATAAAAATGCACTTTGTATTAATAGAAAAAATTTGCTAATGAGTATTGAAAAGAGAAAATCTATTTCTATTTGGGCTCTCTTTGCCAACGGCCTTGGGTCTTTTCATATGACACCTTCTTCCTCTCTGGCTTTCTGACTGACTGACTGACCTGGATTAGATGGGACGGCAAACTCCAAGACTTGCTTTAAAAATAAACCCCCTCTCTCTCTCTCTCTCTCTCTCTCACCTCTCTTCTTGAAATAAACTCAAAAAATATTTCTTGATTTAGGAGAGAAATTTGATTATTTTTCATCAAGGTGTTAATTATGAGATTTTAAAAATTAAAGCATATATTCCCAAATGGGTCGCGAAAAAAGTTTTTTTTTTTTTTTATTTGTTGACCTAAAACTAAAACATTCAATTTCCTTAAAAAAAAATACAAGTGAGTGAAAAAGAAATTAGGAGAGGAAAAACGCACTTGTAAATATTAAAATAATAATAAATAGGGTTTTTTTTTTTGTATTTAAAGTTCCATGCATTCGCCAAGAGATGGCAGGCCTATGCCGGGTTGCAAGAAAACTATTCTATAAATGGACCCTGTTATGCAATGGTGTGTCAAAGACCAAACATCGAGTTTTGAGAAAATCAACATTAAAGTTTTTTTGTTTTCATTGGATTATATTAATATATAATTTTTTTGTCAATTGTGCAAATAACATTAAATATAAATTTTTTTAGGACATATTTCATAAAAAATACTATTAATTAAAGCATTTGAAACAATATTCCGTGCTTAACTCAATTTTTAATATTTTGGTCTTTGACACACCATTGCATAACAGGGTCCAAATATCTAAAGGTAAACATCACTTTGGGCGTTAAAATTATAGTCTGTTGCTAAAGCAATTTTAAAGGAATCGTTAACTATTCCCTTCTTTTAAGATACAGTCGTGGACAAAATTGAGTGGACAGGTATCAAAAATAACAAAAAGTTAATTTAATTTAACTAATAATGCCTTTATTCAAAACTTTATTGCACATTTAAATTAACAAAATATAAATTGATAATATTAACAGAAAAATTAATTTTAATAAATAATAAATTAGAATTTTTTATCATTATATCATAAAATCGTAATTTTGCACTTGGACAAAATTAAGTGGACACTGTCAAAATGCTGAAAAATTGAGTTATTGAGAGTGAAAAATGTAAAGAAACATTGAGCTTTATTTAATAATCGTCTTCAGTGTACGTTGAGCATTCATTTAAGAACAATCAATGTTAGAAAACAAACATGATAATAAAAAGAGAAGGAATCTCTTGTCAATTGCGAAATCTAATTGTTTCAGATTGAAAAAATAAATTAAGTTATGGTATAATGGCCAAAAAATAGAATGTTTCAAAAAGTGCAGTTCATAAAATTTAAATAAAATACTTAGAATCGAAAATTTACATGGTCGGGGACGGAAACGAAACACAAGTGCATACGATGATAAAAAGAATTTTGAGAGAATCTCGACGTAATCCATCGACAACGTCACGAAACATTGTTGAACAACTAAAATTAAATATACCTTCAAGAACTGTGAGACGTAGATTAAATTATGAGGGTTTGGAAAATTGTGTAGCTAGGCGCAAGTCACACATTGTAAAGGGAATAAAAGGAAACGTTTAGATTTTGCAAAAAAAATGTAAATATGCCATTATCATTTTGGAAACGAGCAATATGGAGTGAAGAAAGTAAATTTGAGCTGTTAAATAAATAAAAAAAAAGAACGCATGTGAGGAGGAAACCAAATGAAGCTCTAAAAAAGCAGTATGTTTTACCAACAATCAAGCATGCAGGGGGCTCAATAATGGTATGGGCTGTTTTTCATGGTATAAAGTTGGAAATTTAGTATCTATAAATGGAATCATGAATTCAGATAAATATATTGACATTTTAAATGAAAACTTTTCTAAAAATGGATCTCGATGTCGACTGGATGTTTCAACAAGACAATGATCCGAAGCATACACCGAAGAAAACAAAACAATTTTTCCAGGATTGTAAGATTAAAGTTTTTGAATGGCCTCTACAAAGTCCGGACCTTAACCCAATCGAAAATTTGTCGAGTTTATTGGATGCAGAAATTCCATTATAAAAAAGACATAATAAAGAACAATTTTTCAATGAATTGGAACTACAATTTCAAAAGTTTATTTGGAAAAGCTTGTAGAAAGTGTGCCACGGCGATTACAATCAATAATAAAAGCAAAAGGCTGTAATAGAAAATATTAATAACTCAATTTTTCAGCATTTTTACAGTGTCCACTTAATTTTGTCCAAGTGCAAAATTACGATTTTATGATATAATGATAAAAAATCTGGTGTGACTGGCGCACAGCACACAACTTTCTCTTACCTTCGGTAATCGAAAGTTGTGTACTGTGCTTGTCACACCAGATTTTTTGTGTCGACATGTATTTAGTTTCCGACAGTATGGTACATTCGATTTTCAAGATGTAAAATCTATAAGTATGGCAAAATGTTTATATTTTGTTACCATGGCAACCATTTCTCCTATCTTTTCTATGGAGTACAAGAGTAAAGTGGTCTTCAGAAGAATTCAATCACAAAATGAGAATATACATTTTAAAGAGCAACTAAAAAATAGTTGATATATGAATTTAAAAAAAAATCGTTGGAGCGAATTTTGAGAAAATCGAAAAAAAACTGAAAAAGTGCATCAGTAAAGTACTAGTACTTTTTGGTCGATTTTGTTCAAAAGCTTCGTGTCACGTCCCATGGGGGTGCCTAACTTAAATATACAATTTCAACTTCCTAGCTCTTTTCGTTCTTGAGATATTTTGTTCACAGACACACAGACACACACACACACAGACACACACACAGACAGACAGACCATGTCGCAAAAACCACTTTTTTGGACTCAGGGGACCTCAAAACGTGAAGATCCATCAAAATCTCGACATCGAATTTTTGACATGAATCCAATACTTTCTCTCTATATATATATTTCATATATACATAGGTAAGAGAAAGTAAAAATTCTAATTTATTATTTATTAAAATTAATTTTTCTGTTAATATTATCAATTTATATTTTGTTAATTTAAATGTGCAATAAAGTTTTGAATAAAGGCATTATTAGTTAAATTAAATTAACTTTTTGTTATTTTTGATACCTGTCCACTCAATTTTGTCCACCACTGTATATAGAAGTACCTTCCTACTATAACGCTTGGTGTAGTTGGTAGCGCGCCTGCCTTGTATACCAAGGGTCGAGGGTTCAGACCCCAGGCAGTACGGTGATTGAAGAAGATGCTAGTTCTATTCTCTATAGCTTCGAAATCTACAATTCCCAGCTTTACTTAGTTATTCTAATTAATTAAAATGTCCCGAAACCCCACTTTGGATACATTTGTGATGCGGAAAGTGCAAAGGAACCTCTTGTCGGCGAAATAAAATTATCGCTACGGGCATTTTAGTCGAATTTAGTCAAAAATATTGATTTTTGGGTTTCGTTTGAATACGATTCTTCAATATTTCCTAAACAGGTTTCGTTTATTCGGTAATTTTAGCGATGAAAATCCGATAAAGATTTCAAAATAATCGATTTAGTAAGCTTAAATAGTTTTTCATTGTATTTAAATGCGTTTTGCTCAAAATCTCGTATTTTATATCTATAATTTTTTTTTTTTTTTAACACTCACACTTTTTCTCATTCACACTCACATTCACTCCCACATACACACAGTCTTTTCGGCAACTCAGGCCATATAAGACTTTTACGATATCCGTTATTTATGAATTAGTCTATATTGGGGCCCAGTCATTCTTATTTAAGCCATTTGGTATCCAAATGGCTTAAAATAAAATCATCGGACTGCCTGGGGTCCGAACACTCGACTTTTGGTATACGAGGTTAGCACGCTAACCCCTAGACCAAGCCCCGAGGGCATTTATAACTTTGAAAGGCTGTCACTTTTTTCGTTTTTAAAGTATCATAGAGGCTTTGGTCGTAAAATGTTCAGGAAATTATCCTCTACAGTCAATAACTAAATTTGTGAGATTTCCGACAAGAGGTCCCTTTTCACTTTCCACTTCATATATGACAAAACATGATGGATTCAGGGGGGGGCAACCCCCCTAGCTTAAGCAGGCTAATATTTCTTTAAATGTCAAGAGGGCTTCCATTCTTTCTTTTTTTTTTAATCAATCAAATTCAAATTTAAATTCTCTCTTCCTCTCTCTGTGTGTGTGTTTTTGTTTTTGTATTTGTGTCGCACGATCTCTCAAATTCTATACTTCTACCATCACGAAATTTTTTATTTAGGTTAGTAATTATACAAAGATAAGTTAATTAGTTGTTACCGGAGTTCTGTCCTAGTAAAATAAAAAAAATACTCATATTTTCTATTTTAATGATATTAACAAAATCATATTATTAACATTTAATTATTAGATGAGATGGTCGAAATTTTTTGGATCTTATCAATCAATATATCTATAGCCAAATTCCACCCCTGATTAACAAATAAAGAAGGATAAACTAGAGCCAGGGCCGGCGCAAGCTATTCTGCCACCCTAGGCAAGATTTTTTTTGCGCCCCCCCCAAAAAAAACTTTAAAAATTTAATTTGCCGCCCCCCCTCCTTAAAAAATTTTTTACCTTTTTTTTAGAGACACAAAATTTTTGCCGCCCGCGGAACATTTTCTCTAGCGCGGAACCAAAATTTTTTCCTCTCGCGCGGAACCAAAATTTGTTTTTGCCGCCCGCGGAACCTAATTTTTTCGGGTGCAGTTTGCGGAACCAAATTTTTTTTTCTTTTTGCAATTTTGCCGCCCTCTTCAGGTTGCCGCCCTAGGCGGCCGCCTAGTTCGCCTAGTGGACGCGCCGCCCCTGACTAGAGCCATCCAGTGGGCTGAATATTATTATATATTATATTTTTTTGTTAATTAATTTGAAATTTTTACGAAAAATAACTTAATAGAATATTATTTCTATTTAATTTTTATCTATTTCTGTTTTTTATATAAGAATAATTAAAATCTAATTTGAAATATCCAAATATATTTTATATAAGTTCTTTGGATAATATAATTTTTTTTTTTTTTTTTTTATAAAACAGGTAAAATTGAAAGAGAAAGTATTGAAAGAAATGATTCGGGTGACACATATTTGCATAAATTGTGTAATGACAGACAGCACTTGCATAAAACCAACCAACTCTAATTGTTAGAAAATGCTAATTAAAAAAAAAATCCTAAAAGAGGATACTAATATCATTCACTATTATTTTATTGTCCTCTAATCTTTGGCGAGCTTTAGCTTCGTCCCCCCTGGGCTTCCTTTCAGCATGGGTTAAGATTTTGCCCTGATTGACCTTTTAACGATAGTGAAGCGCTTTTTCTTGGGGGGCGGGGGCTGGGCCCCTCTTCCCTCAACATTGGAGGGGGCTCAAGCCTCTTGGGCCCCATGGAGTCGGTGTCTATGCTTTCCAGCGTTCTTATCCAACATTAACATAGAAGTGGCAGAAGCCAGATCCACGCCATCGCCACGCCACGCCATACGCCACTTGTGTGTGAATTGGGCCTAATACAGTGGTTTCCAACCTTTTTTGGCCCATCGCCCCTTTCTGGAAGTTGTCTAACACCTTTCGCCCCCTTTTTCATTTCCATTGTATGCCTAATTTTAATTTGAAGTAGAGTGTAAATAATAAAGCAATTTTAGCCAAGGCAGCTCTATCCGGTCCCTCATAGCCCTAGTATCAATTTAAGCATCTTACAGAAATACTGTATACCTGCTGTACAAATTTTCATGGTTCAAATTGAATCAAATTCATAGACTCTGTGATCTGCACCTGCATTTACGTACAAAACATGATTTAAAATTTTTAACAAAAAAGTACTTTGAATCACTCAAGTTCGTCAGATAACGTTTTCTTTCAAAGTGAATAAATACAACAGCTGCAGAAATAATGATTGAAACGTTGAAATTTTCAAATATGAATAGGATGGCAGCCAGGAAAGAAGACAATCAATCTTTATCTAATTTTTAATTTCGGTCGCCTACGTTTCGGACGCAAATCGCGTCCTTCCTCAGCAGTATCCAATCTGTATTTTACTAACTACCGATTGTCCTGAGGAAGGAAGAGATTTCGGCAATCGAAATTAAAAATTAGATAAAGATTGATTAAATTTTTGTCTGATTTCTTTCTTTCCCTTTGAAAATCTAATAATAATTTCATTTTTATGAAGAAAATACAAATGGATCTTTTTTCGGTCAATCTTTATTTAATGAAAACGAAAGCGAAGTTTCAATTCTGGATTGGAATTATCATCAGACTATTTTATTTTTATGACAATATTTTGTCCTCTTCTATCCTGAAATAGGAGATTTTTCTCTTTGATTTGTTCTTTTAAATTTTAGTAAACTCTAATAATTTTTCCCTCCTTTGAATACTCATCGCCCCCCCCACCCCTTATTTATTGCCCCCCCCTGATATCCCAAATCGCCCACTTGGGGGGGGCGATCGCCCCCAGGTTGGGAACCACTGGTCTAATACTATTACTAACGAGTTTTTTGTCACACATGAGTTCTCGAACGCTCTAACGGTTTTTTCTTTTTCAAATTTAAAGGCATTTATACTATTTCTGGTGATATGAAGCAATTATGCGCTAGGTCTCATCTTTGGGAAAATTCGAGTACTAGTACTTTACTGATGTACTTTTTTATTTTTTTCCATTTTTCTCGGAATTCCCTTTACCGATTTCTTTCAAATTTTAAATATTTATTATTTGTTTTTGGGTATAGAAAACAAATTACGATTGATCTTGTCTTTGGGAAACCAGGCGTACTAGTACTTTATTCATGTACCTTTTTAATTTTTCCAAATTTTCTCGAAATTTACTCTGATTTATTTCATATTTTAAGTACCAATATGAAATTAAGCTAAGTCTCAATACAATGTGACGAGGTCTTTGGGATTCTTCGAATACTAGTACTTTACTGAGGGATAATACTTTTTTAGTTTTTCCAATTTTATCAAAAGAAAAAACCAGCACAACGCAATTAAAATATCCATCATTTTTAAAGATTTTAAATTTATTCCAAGGAGAAAACCAAAATATTCAGAGCTCTATTCCTTTTCCACTTAGAGTGTATGATTTTAAAGAGAAAAAAAAAACTTGTAGAGAAATTGGTAATGCGATGTATAATCAGTTTTCAAATCGTGAGGAAAGTTTTTTTTTTTTTTTAGTCACTTTGACATCCTATCATATATTAATATTAGCAAAACAACATCTAGTTGTGTACAGTATAAGTTCAAGAAATTGTGGTTGCTTCGTTTTTAGTTTTTACTTTCTCTTACCTCTATATATATGTAATATATATATATAGAGAGAAAGTATTGGATTCATGTCAAAAATTCGATGTCGAGATTTTGATGGATCTTCACGTTTTGAGGTCCCCTGAATCCAAAAAAGTGTTTTTCGCGACATGGTCTGTCTGTCTGTGTGTCTGTCTGTCTGTCTGTCTGTCTGTGAACAAAATATCTCAAGAACTGAAAGAGCTAGGAGGTTGAAATTTTATATTTAAGTTAGGCACCCCTCTGAGACGTGACACGAAGCTTTTGAACAAAATCGGCCAAAAAGTACTAGTACTTTACTGATGCACTTTTTCAGTTTTTTTCAATTTTCTCAAAATTTGCTCCAATAATTTTTTTTTAAATTCAAAAATCAATTATTTTTTAGATTCTCAATAAAATGTATATTCTCATTTTGTCATTGAAATCTTCTGAAGACCACTTTACTCTTGTACTCCATAGAAAAGATAGGAGAAATGGTTGCCATGGTAACAAAATATAAATATTTTCCCATATAAATTTTACATCTTGAAATTCGAATGTACCGTACTGTCGGAAACTAAATATATTTCGACACAAAACCACTACAAACCACCACAAAAACACCGGGCCCCCTTGTATACGCCCCTTGTGTATGCGTGTGTGAATGGGAAAAAAAGTATGTTTTTTAATAAAAAAAAATTACAAATATTCGAAAAATAAGTTCAAATAGGCATAAAGGGGAAAAAAAAGCATAAAAACTCAAAAAAAAGCATAAAAAATGCAATCTCAATACACTTAGTTTTTACTTTCTCTTACCTATGTATATAGAAAGTATTGGATTCATGTCAAAAATTCGATGTCGAGATTTTGATGGATATACACGATTGATTAATTTTGATGGTGATATATAATGTCATTTTAAATGACAAAAAAATGACTCATTTATCAATCGACTTATGAAATTCAATCATTATTTGAATGTTTCCTGTAACATTATATTTCCTCTCATATTAGGTGTAAATATCAATTTTATGTAAAAAGACAAATAACATAATTCAATAATCAAATAGGAAGAATAAATGAGCTATATACCTCCTTCAAATAATTCAATAGTCATTTTTGTTCCAAATATTATTAGATACAAGAGGGTTTGGTTTTCTGTTGACTGAACCCTAGCCATGAAGATGGTCGCATAGTCGACCGAAACGTCACTGTGGGTTCTAGCATGAAACTAGCACATCAAACTGTTCCGGTTTTGCCACAAATAGGGTTAAAAAATACAAACAAACAAAAATGAACTTATCATGTTATTCTCGTGTGCTGAAGTTTATTTAAAAAATCTGGTGTGACAAGCACAGCACACAACTTTCGATTACCGAAGGTAAGAGAAAGAAAGTTACCGTAAGAGAAAGAAACTTACCGAAGGTAAGAGAAAGAAAGTTGTGTGCTGTGCTTGTCACACCAGATTTTTTAAATAAACTTCAGCACACGGGAATAACATGATAAGTCCATTTTTGTTTGTTTGTATTTTTTAACCCTATTTGTGGCAAAACCGGAACAGTTTGATGTGCTAGTTTCATGCTAGAACCCACAGTGACGTTTCGGTCGACTATGCGACCATCTTCATGGCTAGGGTTCAGTCAACAGAAAACCAAACCCTCTTGTATCTAATAATATTTGGAACAAAAATGACTATTGAATTATTTGAAGGAGGTATATAGCTCATATATTCTTCCTATTTGATTATTGAATTATGTTATTTGTCTTTTTACATAAAATTGATAACTACACCTAATATGAGAGGAAATATAATGTTACAGGAAACATTCAAATAATGATTGAATTTCATAAGTCGATTGATAAATGAGTCATTTTTTTGTCATTTAAAATGACATTATATATCACCATCAAAATTAATCAATCGTGTATATCCATCAAAATCTCGACATCGAATTTTTGACATGAATCCAATACTTTCTATATACATAGGTAAGAGAAAGTAAAAACTAAGTGTATTGAGATTGCATTTTTTATGCTTTTTTTTTTTGAGTTTTTATGCTTTTTTTCCCCCTTTATGCCTATTTGAACTTATTTTTCGAATATTTGTAATTTTTTTTTATTAAAAAACATACTTTTTTTCCCATTCACACACGCATACACAAGGGGCGTATACAAGGGGGCCCGGGCCCCTCCCCAAAATTTTCCAAATGCATATACATATATAGAGATATACAGACATTAGCGGATCTCGTCCCCCCCCCCCCTCCCCCGAAAAATTTGATCGCCCCCGCAGTGCAAAAAAATATAGCCCTGTAAAAAAGATTTTTCCGCACGGTGAAAAATTTAGATTCTGCAAAAGGGGAAATGTTCCGCGGGACGGAAAAAATTTCTTGTCGCTAAAAAACAGGTAAAATGATTTTCACGGCCGGGAAAAGCCGAAAAATTTGGTGCCGCAAAAACAAAATTTTTCGCTGGGCGGAAAAAATTTACTTTAAAAAAAAAATTCTCCCGCAAAAAATTTTTGAGTTTCGGCCCCCCCCCCCCTCGGAAAAAATTCTTTATACGCCCCTTTCATACACACAGTAAACGATACCCGTTATTTGTAAATATATCTATTGGGGGTCCAGGCATTCTTATTCAAGCCATTTGGTATCCACAGGACTTGAATAAAATCATCCACTGCCTGGGATCTGAACCCTCAACCCTTGGTACACAAGGCAGGTGCGCTACCAACTACACCAAGCCCGAGGGCTATACAATTTTTAAAAATAATTCAAAACTTATGCAGCAAAAACGTTCATGTAAAGCAAATCCCTCGGCAACTGCGCAAATCACGCCTTCCCTACTCTCCCCCCGGGGCCCCTGCTCGGGCCCGCCTGGATCCCCACTACTATGGCTCGGGCCCCTTGGGTCCCCTACTTAAGGTGGACTGCGGCGGACCCTCGCAGGGGGGTAATCTGGTGGGACTGGCCGGACTCTTTCGGTAATTTAAAGTTGCATTCTGTACTTGTTTACCAGAATATATATACAATTAAAATTATTAAAATCTTATATTAAGCTTAAAATTAATTACATCCTCCCCCCCCCAAATTGGTCGAGGAGAAATTGCTTGGGGGGGTTTTTTTTAACTTTTATGCTTATTTAACAACTTTTTATTCAATATTTTTATGCTTTTTTAAGGACTTTGTTTCATTTTTTAATGCTTTTTTGCCCGGTCTTTTTTTATACATATCCACATTTTGAACACTTTTTATTCATTTGGTCATTGATAAACTTCAATACAATTCAAATAGGAAGGAATCTGTATTAATTCAAGTCCCCTTTCACATATTCACGTATCTTATTTAAGATGTGATTGTTGGATTGATTTTATGCTGGTTAATTCTTGTCACCACAGGTTAAGAGCATTAAGTGTGGGCTGTTGAGTCGTGACATGTCATAGCATCAAAGGGGGAGGGATCATTGGCCTACCTGGGGAATGCAGACTGGAGGAGCCTTTACCCCCTCCACCGCCCCCTCCCCCCCCCTCCCCGCCCCGCTCTTGGCTTTTGGCGCCTGCAGCCTCCACAGACAGCAAGCAGTCAAGTCACTCACTCGCGCCAGTTACGCTCATCTCTCTCTCACTCTCTCTCTTTCTCTCTCTTGTGTGTTTTGTTTGTTACACCTGCGTCCGAAAAAACGCAGAATATTTGCCATCATTTAACGAACATACCATTTCACATCGTCACATGTCATCACGGCTCTCGTGGTCTTCTCGGTGTCGACAACATTCCTAAATTGTTTCTCAAATGTACCATGGCCTCTTATAAAGACTTGGAACTTGACTGGTCAGGTTTGGACCAAAATTCACCGCAAGATTGGACAGAGAAAGGTAAAAAAAAAACATCAACATAAACCAATTAATGTTTAAATTTCTTCCCCTTCGAGTTTGATATAATTATTTTTTTTGATAGTTTTGACCAGCTGTCCAATCCACAATTCACTTTTTAATTAATATTTATTAATTATGACGTGTTTATATAATATATATATATATATATATATATAATATATATTCTACATCTCTTCTATTCTGGGTAATTGGCCTTTGAGTCTCTTTGAGTTTAATTGTTGTCTGTTTACTCTTTGTGATAAACTCCTCTATATTTATTTATTCAAGATAATTTTACTTTTTGGCTATTAATATATATAATATAGAGGGAAAATATTATTATTATACCCCTCACCCAATTTAAACAAATATATTTTTAAATTTTAGGTGATAAGGACCCCAGAAATTCAAAAAGTAATATATTTGTATGTGTAGGTTTTTATTTTGTTTATATCTCTACCAGCCATCTGATTAGAATGATTTTTTGCAAATTTCTAGTCCTAAGAATCTACTAAAACCAAGATGGGGTTCGGCCAGCAGGGAGCGGTAAATTTTTATCGCGATTGTCTCAGCTACCCCTTGAACAAACCTTTTGAAACTCAACCATAACAATTAAGACATTTGCCTTTAGAAAAGCAGAGATTGTTATAAATAATTATTGAAATGTTTCTAGTTTTTAAAACACTCATTCGCCGAATGGCTAGCGCCAAAAGGCCGAGAATAAAGAAAAAAAAAAAAAAAACTCATTCAAGTCTCCATCTCCTGGAACTCTTGAATTATATTTATTATTATTCTCCAATTAGTTTATATTGTCTTACCCTCTGCTTTAGATATGTTTATTTATTTATTCACACGTAAACTACACGACATCTTAAAACCAATTATATGCACAGATATTCAAAAACACTCTAATATACAGAAAAGTACTGCGGTCGTATCATAAATTCTAAGTAGAGATTTTATTTAATTTTTTTATTTAATTAAGGACTTTTTCGGCATCGAAGGCAATTTAGACCCCATCTCTATTTATTTCAATTGAATTGATAGCCAATCCAATTGAAATGAATTGTCGCATGAGACGGGATGCGAACCCGCGCCCTTGGTATAGAAAACCAGAACGCTAACCCCTACACCAAGGCCCGAGGGCCTCGGAGATTGAAATACACCTTTTAAGGGCCGATTTCCCCGCAAAATAATCTGTCTGTCTGTGTGTGGTAAAGAATCTCAAGAATGCAAATAGCTACATGATTATAATTTGTTATTTAAGTTACTTAACCCTCTGATAGGTAACACAAAGCTTTTGGATAAATTCGGCCACTTATGTACTTTATAAGTTTTTTTTTTTGATTCTAACCATTTTAATTAAAATTCATAATTCTATATTCTCATTTTGCATTCGAAATCATTTAAAGCACTCTTCACTTTTGTACTTCAGAGGAGAAAGATAAGAGAAATGGTTGCCCTGATAACAAAATATGCTTGATTATACCATCAGGATTTCGACACACATCGCACAACTTTCGAATAGTGTGTGCTGCGCGGTCAGTCACACCAAGAGTTTTTTTTTTTTTTTTGAGATAGAGTTCTGTTATTGGCTCTTAAAAAATCAAATAATTTTTCATTTAATTTAGGACAATTAACGCTAAAAATATTTATCTTTTAATCTTATTATATTTGAGGTGAATAAACTATTGAATATTTACTATTTCTTGATTGAAGTCATTGAAAAAGGTGAATTGATGGGTGGGAGGCGAGATGAAATCCCACTAAGGTAGAGTAAAAATATTGGAACAAAAAAATAACATTATTATTAAAGGATTTATTTAAAGTGAGTCGGGTCCACTACTGCTGCGGTTTTTTTTTCTATTATTTGTTTGATAAATTTTGTTAGAAATTATTTGATTAGATAACAAATTTTCTAAAATAATTTCTAAGAAGAATTTAAAGTCATTTTTATCTTTACCCTTTTTCTTTTCTTGTATTTATTTATACAATATAAGAATTAGATAATTCAAATAGAACCCATTATGGTCGAATATATTATAATAACATTTGAATTTTTTCTAAAAATAAAATTCAAAATAGATCTTAGATGTGGCTGTTTTTACTTTCTCTTACCTCTATATATGCTATTTTTTAATATATAGAGAGAGAAAGTATTGGATTCATGTCAAAAATTCGATGTCGAGATTTTGATGGATCTTCACGTTTTGAGGTCCCCTGAATCCAAAAAAAGTGGTTTTCGCGACATGGTCTGTCTGTGTCTGTCTGTCATGATCTATTTGACCAACTCCCATTGGAATTTCAATGAAATTTTGCAGCCCCATAAAAACTCAGGTCCTTAAATCGGAAAACATTGGTGTTTGTTTTTAAGCCTATTTTAGGCATCTTAGGCCATAAAATATTTTAACGATACTCATATTAGGGAGTCCAGGCACATTTATTTATACCCTATGGGAGAAATCGCAACTTTAGGAATTAATAACTCAAAAAGTTATAGAAATTTCGAGACCCGAGTATTTTTCCTGGACTCTTCATAACGTCCTCTATAAGATTGCAAAATTTCGTTTCAAAATTCCAACGGGAAGTTGATCAAACAGCGTGACAGACGGACACTTCGCTATTATATATATAGACTAGCCGCGCCGCCCGCCTTGGCGTCTATACAGGGGGGCACCCCCCTGGACCCCTTTCCAACTATGCCAAGCCTGAGGGCGGCACATGATTTATCAAATTTGTAAACATATCAAGGGTTCCCTTTTGCTCCCCAAATAGACAATCACAACTAAAATAAAATTAATCTTCATTACTCCAGTTCAATGTTCCAAATAAGTAAATATAAATCGTACATTGCACTTTATTTTTCAAAATAGCATTGGTAGGACCTATAGAAATTTTAAGATAAGGAAAGAAAAAAAACTTGTTGATAAATGCTCTGCAAATTCACCAACCCTGTTTGTTATCAAAAATTGAATTTTCCGTGTTGTTTACAGCTCAGAAATGTGCTCTTTGGATTTGTGTTTAAACAATTTATTATTATTTAAAAAGAAAAAAATCGAAAAAATAAGCGCTATTAGAGGAGAAATCTTGTTTCGGGAAGCTTATCGTCGGGATTAATCTTTGCGTTCTATGAACATTTTTGTTGCTCTATATAGACTGAATTTTTATTCAAGAACTCCTCCCCCGGAGGGTGGTCTTGCAACTAGTTTTATAAAAAAAAAAAAACGGTAATCGGAATAAAATTAAATTTAAACATCCCATATTCTATTATAGTCTAATGCAGTGGTTCCCAACCTGGGGGCCATCGCCCCCAAGTGGGCGATTTGGGTTTTCAGGGGGGCGATAAATAAGAGGGGGGGCGATGAGTATTCAAAGGGAGAAAAATTATTAGAGTTTACTAAAATTTACAAGAATAAATAAAGAGAAAAAATCTCCTATTTAGAAAATGGCCTCTATAAAAGAGGACAAAAAATTATCATAAAAATAAAATAGTCTGAAGATAATTCCAATCTAGAATTGAAGCCCAATCTAGAATTGATTAATCATTTTTGTAATTTTTCATTAAATAAAGATTGGGAACCACTGGTCTAATGCAACGTTTTTCTAAGTGCACTTCACCCTTAAGGGAATTAAAATTATTTTCATTTCATATTTTCTCTTAGGGATTTTTTCAAGACTTAAAAAAAAAAAAGATTTATTTTTAAATCAAATACGAATAATTATATCTTATGTTGAATAAATGATGCAAAAACAGAAAGAGAGAGAGATACTTTTAGTTAGATAAGAGGTGAAAAAAAATAAAAATATAACGTTAAAGAATTCGCTTAGCTTATTTTTTAAATCACAGACAAGTTTCGTAATTTTATATTTTTATAATAATATCAAGCTGCTGATTGAAACCAAGGGGCTCGGCTTTTTATTTTTCAATAAATATGAGGGGGAAGGAAAAATAAATGATTTGTGATGTTTCCTAGTCAATTTAAGGGTAAGAAGATTTTTATTAAACATCTGGTGTGACTGGTTGCACAGCACACAACTTTCTCTTACCTTTGGTAATTGACAGTTATGTTCTGTGCTTGTCACACCAGACATACATTTATGTTAGCGAGGTGAATAGCTGAATCAATACGTAGTAGAAAAATAAATGACCGAGCAGCTAGGTTTATTTCTTTAATAGAGAACCCACAGCGACGTTTCGGTCGACTATGCGACCATCCTCATGGCTAGAGTTCAGTCATTAGAAAAACCTCTTAACAGTCCTTTGACAGACATTTCATAAAATTCATTACGATTCATATTGACTTTTGGCGCTGAATGCATTATATTTGATAGATCGTAATGAATTTTATGAAATGTCTGTCAAAGAACTTAAGAGGTTTTTCTAATGACTGAACTCTAGCCATGAAGATGGTCGCATAGTCGACCGAAACGTCGCTATAAATATGGAAAAATATTTGTATTTTGTTACTATGACAACCATTTATCCTATAAAATACAAGAGTAAAGTGGTCTTCAGAAGATGTCAATGCCAAAATGAGAATAAACATTTCAAAGAGCATCTAAAAAATAATTGATTTTTGAATTTTAATCAAAATCAGTGGAGCAAATTTTGAGAAAATCGAAAAATACTGAAAAAGTACATCAATAAAGTACTAGTACTTTTGGGCCGATTTTGTTCAAAAGCTTTGTGTTACGTTCCAGGGGTCTACTTAACTTAAATATAAAATCAGTGATGATTATATAAATACGGACATGGACAGTGTGGCAAAAAATAAAAATTCCTAGCCCTATGATTTGGCTTATTTGTCAGAGAATCTCCTCTCTTTACCGGTCCAGCGATGTTTAGTTAAAGTAACGGCGTCTAGATTCAAATACATCCTTGCCTTAGCACATAAATTGACTACCTCCTCTCAGCAGTTCTACAAATGGAATGTCAATAAATAAGTAGACAGGATAGGAAATTAAAAAATATTAATTTACTTACTTGAATGAATGAATAAATATAAAAGGTGAACTTGAATTTGAAGAGATACAAATCAACAGAAAGACCTAACCTCCAACAGAATTCAAGCAAAATATTATTCAACATATCAACATATGAGTGGTTCAAAGCAAAAGTCGACCAAGTCTAAAAGTAAACAATTTTCCTATTTTTCTCTTTTTTTTACGTCGATAAATAAAATTGAAAAAAAAGTTTTTTATTTCATCGTTGACTGCGTGCATTTTACATCCCAAATTGTTTTAATTTCTATATATTCATGTCGTATATAATCAAGAATTTCATATACTTATACTGACAGTCTATAATCTCTGAAGAACGACAACGAGCAAAACAAAATGTCAACCTAGTGGGCTTATTAATAAATAAATTACTTACTTGCTCAGTTTCCCAACATGGGGCCTACGCCCCACAGGGTTGCAATTCGAAAATTTTAATGTGTTTTGTTTGCTAGTGATTTCTTCCTAAAATCTATTATTCAATTCTTTAGTGAACAATTCAATTTTTGATTATTAAAACTTGTGGGTGGGGTGCACAATAAATTTAGAATGGCTTAGGGGGGGGGGGGGGTGAAGCACAAAAAAGGTTTGGAAACACTGTTCTAGCTGCTTTTATTTATTGCTTTTAATATTTTCAAATTTAATTCAAGTATTTTCTTTAAATTTTCTTTTAATATTTTTTCTATGATTAAAAAATGATTACTTTCGTTTCTTGGAGTAGAGGTCTAAGGCAGTCTACCTAGTCCACAATTTTTGGTGGGCGGTGTGTGTGTGTGTTTTCGATATTGAATAATTGACTTTTGAAAAACAAAATATTTTTTAAATATGAGCAGGATGGCAGCCAAGAATGAAATGAGACAAAAATTTTAAATTAATTGTAGGTAGTATCTTACTGGTGAACTTTTTTGTTTTTTTCCAATTTTCTTGAAATTCGTTTTAAAGATTTTTTAATGTTCAAAACCAAGTCTCCTGAACCCTCCCTCTGTTTACCCTGGACCCACAGATTTATCTCTCCACGAATTAAGTTTTAATTAATGTGCAGTTTTGTAAATTTATTTTTTATATCAATTATATTACTTACAATGTATTTAATTTAATAATGTCAACAAGGCCTATTAATAGAAAAATACCTATTATTTAAATTGTATTATTAAAATACTAATTTCTGATTATTATTAATTAGTTTTATTGAAAATAATAATTTTTAATTGTCTCCAGGCTGACGCATTTCCTGGTCCAACTCTCTCATTTAACTCATGATTAAAGTTTTCTTATGAGGCACTGTCTCCCCTAAGTATCCACCCAGTAATGTTGCTATTCCTCAAAGCTCTCTCTCCCTGTGGTGTTTTTATTGATGTTTCCATTGAGGAGCGAGATGTCTCGTTATAATTTCTTTCAAATTTTAAATATTTTCTTATTTCTTCTATACAATTCAAATTGCGCCCCTCGAGTATTCTTACTTTACTGATGTACTTTTTTTTAGTTTTTTTACAATTTTATAAAAAAAAGACTGACCTCTGGCTCGGTCAACTCGTAACTAATGCCTTGAAGTGTGATTTTATATTATTACAAATAATACACCCATCTAGATTGTATTGAAGAAGGACGCGATTTGTGTCCGAAATGTTGACGATTGAAATAAAGAAAATTAAAATTTTTGTCTTCTTTCATTCCTGGCTGCATCCTGCTCATATCAGCCATTACCTCACTAAAATAGTTTTTGCTTGTTGTTCTGATGTGATTATAATAGAGGGATGGAGAAATTGGAATGCTCAAGGTACAAGAAAACTTCCAGATTAAGACGTTTCGGCCTGAATTGATTTGATGGCCATCTTCAGTTATTGGAAATTATACACATAATGCAAAGTGCACATGTGAGGATTTGTCAATAAGGATTAGTTAGTAGCTCGCTTCTCGTTCAGAGCGTTATTTATTGTATTGACAACCAATGTAGATTAGAAATCATTTCTTCTTTTCCCAGTCACTGTCACCTAAACACCAAAAATTTAAATTTGCTTCCTTTTCTAATTTAAAAGTCAATGAAAATCGTGTGAAAAAAAAAATTATATTATAATTAGTGTAATAAAATGTTACACTCAGTCACTCAATTTCCATTTTAAGCAAATTATGTATTCTCTAACAAACAAGAAGATTGATACAAGATGATAAAGAGAGGAGAAATAAAATGCTTTACATTTTTATCTCTATCAAAAAATCTTTATTTTTTTTTTTAAAGAGCGAAAGTATTCTTTTTTTTTTTCCTTTGACTTGTTCATTTTTATTAAAATTCTTTAACACGATAACCGGTTTAATAATTCAATTATAATCACAAATGTTTTGCTTTTTTTTTTTTATTTCTAAATATATTCATAAAATAATCATTCTTTGTATTGGTGTTCGTCATGCTTTGGAAATAAATAAATTTTGCTTTCAAAGTATTTGATTGAATGACTTTCGTTTCCATTTCATTTTCGGGGATTTAATCATACACGGAAAAAATGCGCTCTAATCATACATCTTGTGCCGGTTTGCTAACTAGTTATTGACATTACTAGGGCTCGGATTTCGCCCTATTTGCCTTTTTTTAATTTATGGCTTAAAATTTAGGCCAATATGATATGTATACGTTTCTTGAAATTCTGAATAAAATAAGAGGCATTTGTTAGTTCCTATAATGCCTATTTTGGCCGATTCTGGGTTTTGGTGCCTATTTCATCTATAAATGCCTTTTTTAGTGCCTATTTTAAGTTCAAATAGCCAATTTCAATTTTTTACGACCTATACATAGCCTAATTTTAAAATTTTTTTGAATTATCAAGAAAATATTTCAAGGGGGGGGGTAAAGAAGGTGATTACCCCCCCCCCCCCCCCGAGATTTGAGAAAAAATACTTTTTTTTCAAAAAAAAAAAATTATTTTTAATGTAAAATTTAAAATTGTATTTATATTCTGGCAAACAAGTACAGAATTACCGAAATTAAGAAAAACTTGTGTGCTATGCGACCAGTCACACCAGATTACCAAAAATAAAACATCAATTTTTTAAATTTTTTTATATTATTTCTTAAATAATGCCTTTTAAGTGCCTATTTTTACAATAAATGCCTTTTTAAGTGCCTATTTTAATAATTTTTAGTGCTTAGTTGCCTGCCTATTTTAAAGAAAACAAGTCTTTTATTTCGTTTGCTTTTTGTTGTAGCATTTTGTTCATGTAGTGTAACAAGCCCCTGACGCGGGGTTAAAAGTTACACATACATATTATATATATATGGAGAGAAAGCATTGGATTCATGTCAAAAATTCGATGTCGAGATCTTAATGGATATACACGTTTTGAGGTTCTCCAAAAAAGTGGTTTTCGCAACATGATATGTCTGTGTGACTGTGAGCAAAATATCTCAAGAACGAAAAGAGCTATGAGGTTGAAATTTTATATGTAAATGTGGCACTCTCTTGGGATCTGACACGAAGTTTTTGACCAAAACCGACCAACAAGTACTAGTACTTTACTGATGCATTTTTACAGTTTTTCTCGATTTTCTCGAAATTCGCTCCAATGATTTTGATTAAAATTCATAAATCAATTATTTTTTAGATGCTCTTTGGAATGTATATTCTCATTTTGCCATTGAAATCTTCTGAAGACCACTTTACTCTTGTACTCCATAGAAAAGATAGGAGAATTGGTTGCCATGGTAACAAAATATAAATATTTTCCCATGTTTATAAATTGTATTTCTTGAATTCAAATGTACCATACTGCCGGAAACTAAAAATCGACACAAAAAATCTGGTGTGACAATCACTGCTGTGCGATCAGTCACACCAGATTTTTAGCTTATTGTTTGGTTTCCACATGTAAAAAAACAAAATGGAGGCCGGCTTTTGGTCACTTTTCTCTATCTCTATATACGTATATAGGATGAATTTTTCATCGCCAAATGTTCCATCATTAGCTCAAATTTCAATTGAGAGTCAACACACTTTTGAAAGTGAATTTATGTAGTATATAAAATATATTAATAAAGATATCCAGTTTTGGTGTTGCGAGTTTTCATTGCAATCCACTTCTACTCGTTAGTTCGCTCCACTTTCATTGAATTCATTTCATTTATGTTAGAAAATAAAAACACTCCTGTCCTTGGATGGTGCATGTGTACACACCGCCAAAGCACGGAAATTTTTGTTCATCTTACAACTTGAACAGCTGAGAGAGTAACGGGACATTGGATGCTTATTAAAGTTAGGCGCCGAAAGGCAAGAGAAGGAGAGAAAATTCACATTGCCGGTTCTGGACCAAATAAAGACTTAAAGGGGTGGAGTGAAAAAATCAAAACAAACATATAACTTAAACAAGAGAAATTTAGATACATTCATAATTACATATGTACATTTTAGGATCGAATAAATAATTAGCCCCTCACCTTTAGGTGGATAAATCCTTTCCATTCAACGGATTGTTATAAAATTTGGTCCAGGACTGGAGAAAACGTCTTAATTATTACCACTGACAATGAGTTTCAAAGCCAAAAATAACACTAAAAATGAAAAAATCATGATTTTTAAACGATATTTACAGACCATTTTTGCCGCTTCCTGATTCACTCCTCGTTTTAATGTGATATCCACTTACGATTTCATAGGTTTACAAATTTCATCCTTATTCAATGAGTGATCCCAGAGATAGCAAAATAAAAAGCGACACCAATAACAAGATTTCTGTCCTTAATACCTGAAACAAAAAGATACACAATATTAAAAAAATTGGGAGGATTGAATTTTTAACTATCATAATCCTTTGCCTTTTTCTAATTATTTATATAACAGTGTGAAAAAAAAAAAACAAGCTTAAAAAAAGAATTTAAACCAATATTGCTGAGTTGATTAAAAAAAAAAACATAGCCTATCTTGCTGCTCTGTTTAGAAATAATGTTAAGAATGAACTCAGTTGCATTGTTTTGCCAATAATCAATTTCTATATAAACATTTCAAAGATGTCTATAAATATTCTACATCTCTTTGAAATAAAAATTCAACTCATTTTTAACCTCAAAAATTTTCTCGCACCGGAGTCCCGGGTTCGCTTCCCATCCCAAGCGAGGAAAATTTATTTCATTTGATTTGACTGCAAATCATTTGAAATAAATAGGGATGGGGTCTAAATGGCCTTAGATGCCGAGAAGGACCTTAAAAAAAAAAAAAAAAAAAAACCCTCAAAAATTAATAATTTGATTTTTTGACGTGACAACGTCTTACAAATCATGTGTCTATAGAGGCAGGTTAGAGGGGCATGCACGAAAAAGTTTATCGGCTTTAATGACTCTTCTGTCTTAAGAGATATAATTATGGGAAATATACGGTTAGAAAGAATGAGTTTTCAGCTAAAGATTTCACCATTTATTTTTTTCCTACCATTTTATTTTACCGTGCTGCGGTAAATTCTAATTTGAAAGTTTAAGCCCCTGTAGATTCCGAACGGCTAATCAGATCAGACTAAATAGGATGTCATTTGGTGCAGAAAGAAAACCTCTAATAGAATAAATAAAAAAATCCCGAGTAATTAAGTCCAAAATTAGTTTTTTCTCGAAAAACCTCATTTTTAGGCAAAAAAATATCGAAAAATAGCCCTATTTATGTAACGCCTAGCTACTTGACAATAAAAGCTACATTAAATCTAAATATAGTTTTAGAAAGAGTGGTCCAATGCCCAGAGGTAATTTTTTCATTTTTTTGATATGACGTCATTTTACCGCATGAGAGCACTCGGCGGGATTTCGTTTTTAAATTTTAATAATTTGATTTATAAATAATATATTTAGGTCTATTTTAAATTTAATTATTAGTTAAAGAATAAATAAGAATTATGATATCAATTAAATATTATTTTAAAAATAAACAAAAAAAATAGGCTAATTATAATATTGCATATTTGATTCATAATTAGGACAAAAGGGGGCTTGTTTCCCTTATTTGTTGTTCATGTTTTTTCAATTTTCTCGAAATTCGCTCTAACGATTTTGATTAAAATTCATAAAACATTTATTACTTTCTCTTACCCTATATAAGAAATATACTGTAACTGTTATATAGAGGGAAAGTATTCGATTCATGTCAAAAATTCGATGTCGAGATTTTGATGGATCTTCACGTTTTATTTTAAATGTGTATTCTCATTTTTCCCTTCAATTTGATTTAAGCACACTTTACTCATATACTTTCGAGGAAAAATAAGAGAAATGGTTACAAAATATAAATATTTGTCGAAACAAAATATCTGGTGTGACAGGAGAACACTCAACTTACTTAGTGAAAGAAAGAGAAAGGGACCTACCTGGCACACCAGATTTGTTTAAATTAAACCCTGGAAATGCATACACCATTCCAAGAGAAGTTCTTTGACTGGACGAAAATTTTCTTTACTATTATTCTTCTGACTTATCAGATCTGAAAGATGTTCAATCAATTAGAAATTTATTTATTAAATTAAATTTTTTTTTCATTGACCTAGACTCAAAGCCATCTGGCTCTGATCATAATCATAAAACAACCAATCATTAAAAACTGCATTAAATTCATTTTTTTTAAATATACGTAAAAAAAATATACAATTTAATTCCTCTTTGCGGCTTCTGAGACCATTTGGGGTCATACTTTCCTTCTGTATATTTATTTAATTTTAAAATATTGATGGATGCTGAGAGACGTTCCACATGGTTGGTAACTCGGAGAAAAACTTTAAATTTAAAAATAAATATTATTTAAAGTTAATGTTTTAGGGGCTGTGGAGATTAATCAGAATCCGAAGGAACTTTGCAGCCAGGAGATTTAATCATTGAATTGGAGACTCCAAGTATGCAATTAAATGATAATTTTTATACAAATCAAATTAAAAAAAAATTGTATATGATTACAATATACATTAAAATAAAAAGATCGTGAGTAGTTAACAATATTTGCCCTGATGAAGGTCGTGATTGGCGACCGAAACTTCAGCGAATAAAAAATTAAATAAAATATTTTTTTATATTCAAGAAACAGCCCAAGCAGAATTTCATCAATTCTCGAAGGTTTACTTTGAAGTTTGCAAGGTGGACGTGCAGATTTTTAAATAATTTTAAGCCGGGGTCCTGGCAACGGAGAGGATCAACAGTCACCACAATCGTTGAAGTTAAGTGATGCTAAGCACGGCGAAAGTTCGGGATTGGTGACCCCGAGCAATCAGCGTGTGGAACGCCCCCCAGTTGCCATCGGTACATTGTATATTAAAATTTATAATAAATAAATAACCCCTAAACGGCCTCTGTAGCCGAAAAGGGTTAAAAAAAAAAAAAAATTTAAACAATTATTTTTCAAAAATTTTATTAGCTGACCTCATTGTACAGTTTCGATCATCTAGTGTGACCATCATCAGGCCTGCAATATATATATAAAATATACTTTAAAATACAGGACATTACATTTTATTACAATTGCAATAAAATTGCATTTTTAATTAGTTTTATTTTTAATATTATTATAATGTAATGTCCTGTATTTTAAAGTATATTTTATATATATTGCAGGCCTGATGATGGTCACACTAGATGACGAAACTGTACATTGAGGTCAGCTAATAAAATTTCTGAAAAATAATTGTTTAAAATTATTTAAAAATCTGCACGTCCACCTTGCAAACTTCAAAGTAAATCTTCGAGTATTGATGAAATATTTTTTATTTAATCTCCTGCAAAGTTTCTTCCGATCCTGAATAAATATTATTATTTAACAATGCTATGAGAGACGGTACCACTAAATAAGCTTTCTGATTAGCTAGAGTAGACACCCGCCAGACATCTCCTAAACTTCCTAAAGAATACAGACCCTAGTAAAAATGATTAAAAATGATCGAGGAATGCACACGCCCACAGCAGGCCTGCATAGTGAACCTTTCTTTAGAGGCACACAGGGATACAACACGCCCGCACCAGGGACACACATTTTCCCTCTGGTCACTTTCGATCTACTGTGTGTGTCCCTGGTGCGGGCGTGTGCATCCCTAGATCATTTTTAATCATTTTTACTCGGTGAAATAAATATAAAATAGCATATTTTTTATTATTTAAATGAAATGCTTCTCTTTCTCTCTCTCTATCTTTTATACATTAAAAGATAAATAAATAGCGTTTAAAAAGAGATAGAAAG
Organism: Euborellia annulipes; assembly: GCA_023213315.1. NCBI lineage: Eukaryota > Metazoa > Arthropoda > Insecta > Dermaptera > Anisolabididae > Euborellia > Euborellia annulipes. The sequence goes on along the minus strand of JAKCPI010015636.1, from coordinate 1,953 downwards.
AGAAGAAAATAAAAGAGTTAGAATGGCTAGTGAACCCAGGCAAGGGCCGAGTAATGATGCTAACCTAATAGTAACGGAAGCCAAGCGTTACTAATGGCCAAACACTCTGAGTGAGTGAGCCAAAAGAAGAAGAAAAAAAAAATAATAATAATAAAATGTTCATTCCATTTGGGTTATCAAGCCAAGGGCAAATAGGATGGGTATGAATGCCAAAAAATTCAATTTATTCATATAAATTTGGAACTTGATAAAAACAAGCAACGAGGATGCAAAACTTTTCCGGTCATTCTTCTTTTTTTGAGAATATAATCTATTCCACCAATTTGATGGCCATACACGATGAGATATAAATCTGTCGGATTTGACCGTGCCGGTTCAAACGCACGGATTCATCTTTTCGCTAATGGACGAGCACACGCCGGTTTTGACCACCACGGACCATCTCTTTGAGTCGAGACTTTTGGAGGGGGTAGGAGAGGACATGGTACTAGAAAGAATTTTTTTACCAATTTATTTTTTGAACGTTTAAAGAAACCCCCCCCCCCCATTAATTAATTAAGCTATTTATATTTTCGAAAATATTTTAGTTAATCACTCTTCACAAAAACAAATTTATTATTACTAGCCGCGTCGCCCGCCTTCGGCGGGCTTCGCTTAGCCGGGGGCTTCGCCCCCCTGGACCCCCCTCTAGCTGGCTCGGGCCCGCCTGCGGCGGACCCTTGCCTTTTCTTAATTATGAGAACCCGTGGCGCCCACCTTTGCACAGACGGGGGGCTACGCCCCTGGACCCCCTCTGCTGGCTCGGGCCCGCCTGCGGCGGACCCTCGCCTTTTCTTAATTATGAGAACCCGTGGCGCCCACCTTTGCATCTAGACGGGGGCTACGCCCCCCTGGACCCCCCTCTAGCTGGCTCGGGCCCGCCTGCGGCGGACTCTCGCCTTTTCTTAATTATGAGAACCCGTGGCGCCCGCCTTTGCATCCTAGACGGGGGCTCGCCCCCTGGACCCCCCGACAGCTGGCTCGGGCCCGCCTGCGGCGGACCCTCGCCTTTGCTTCTTACTAATGAAAAGAAAAGAATTACTACCTATTCCAATCCAGAGCCTGCTTGAGGATTTGTTTACATTCATGGAATACACAAATGAAAAGAATACATAAATATTTCTCTATACATTTCCTATGGGAGAAATCGTAACTTTAAAAATTAATAACTCAAAAAGTTATGGGAATTTCGGGATGAAAATAATTTTCCTGTAATCCCGAGAAGGTCCTCTTTATGCATAAAAAATTTCATTTCAAAATTCCAACGGGAAGTTGCCTAAATAGAGCGTGACAGACAGACGGACAGACAGACAGACGGACATTAGTGAATTATATATATAGACTAGCCGCGCCGCCCGCCTTCGGCGGGCTCCGCGTCTAGCCAGGGGAGCTACGCCCCCCTGGACCCCCGCCAGCTGGCTCGGGCCCGCCTGCGGCGGACCCTCGCCTTTCTTAATTATGAGAAACGGGCTGGCGTCTAGACAGGGGGCTACGCCCCCCTGGACCCCCGCCAGCTGGCTCGGGCCCGCCTGCGGCGGACCCTCGCCTTTCTTATTTATGAGAAACGGGCTGGCGTCTAGACAGGGGGCTACGCCCCCCTGGATCCCCCGCCAGCTGGCTCGGGCCCGCCTGCGGCGGACCCTCGCCTTTCTTAATTATGAGAAACGGGCTGGCGTCTAGGCAGGGGCTACGCCCCCCTGGACCCCATCAGCTGGCTCGGGCCCGCCTGCGGCGGACCCTCGCCTTTTCTTAAATATGAAAAGAAAATCTCTTAATACTAAGTATTCCAGTCCAGTGCCTGCTTGAGGATTTGTTTACATTCAAAAGAATACACAACTGCAAAGAATACTTAAATATTTCTCTATACATTTCCTATGGGAGAAATCGTAACTTTAGCAATTAATAACTCAAAAA